>JAYESA010000006.1:64634386-64841736 GCA_036927795.1 Iris macrosiphon | reverse complement strand
TTTTTTAAAAAAAATGTGAAGATACAAAAATAATAGTACTTTCAAAATTGATATATCTAAAAGAAGAAATACTTGTTAAATATCTTTACCTAAAACAATATGTGGAAGAACTTGGCTTATGAATTTAATTTATTACACAATAAGCAATCATTTAGGAATGAGTGAGTGAAGTTATAAGATATTTGATTATTTAAAATTTAAAATGCATAAAACCTTTGCATACTCTGATATGTCTTGATCCTGAAATTTGGTGGGTGTTAGAATCATGTACTTTGTCCACATATACGTGATAAACATGCATACCGGGTGACGAGTTTGATAACCATTTCTCAAAATAGAAAATAGATAGAAATTGAGTCAAGTGGTAATAATATGGATGGTGGTCACTAAATGTAATGGACAGAGAAATGAGAAAGTATTCAAATGATTTTTTTTTGCATCACATTATAAGCTCAAACGAACCTACAATCAATCCAGTCGGCCACTTTACTACTAAGTTGCCGAGGAACAACCAAAGATTCGACCCGATAGAATTAAACTCTTGTTCTCGGCCCATGAATAATATAAGTCCAAAGCTTCCTTTGTAACTCATAGAAATTTCTTCTAATGGCTTTGTTTTATGCCTTATTTTACAGGGTACCTTAAATTGGCCCTATTTTATTATACGGAGTATCTAATCTAATTTCATCCCTTTGATGTCATGGACATAGAAGATGTCATTTATAGTCTATCCATGTATATGTTTATATATGTGGGAAGTTAATAAAAAATCATATAATAATTAATAAATTAAAATAGAAAAGAAATTTGGAATTTGTAATGATTTTGAACTCTATTGTACAAGGTAATATATTTTTCTTATGAATGAAGCTAACAAATATGGTCTTTGTGGTTGGACTCTATTATGAATTTTTGACCATAATCTCCATAGGGTCCTTTTATATTTTCCTTCTCCAAGCTTAGATTGCAGAAAAATGAATCAAAGAAACTATTAACAACAATTACTAAATAAAATTAACAATAAAAAAATTTCCATGAAATGGTAGAAATTGTTTTTGAACTATGGACATATTTAAAGACAAAGATCAAAAGTATTCTATTACATTGGAAACATATTGATTAATACGATTCAATACCATGAAAAGTTGATATATGTTAAAAAAAAAATCTAATTTCTCGCTACATTCATCAAGACTTTATGGTTGTTAGTGATTAATTGTAGCAATGTATATATATATATATATATATATATATATATATATATATATATTTGAGAAAACGTTAGGCATATTCCAATATTTAAGTATTTAAATTTTTTTTCCATAAAATAATCAACTTGATTTATAATCTTGGATGGTTAGATATATCGTATAATAAAAAAATTTGAAGTTTTAGTAAAGTCAAGCACAATGTAAAATATTTGTTAATTTAATTGTTGTTGAACGCATTTGCAAGAGAAAATTTTTATTCATTTATTTTCCAACACAATTGAATAAAGGCTTAGCAATCATAGTAAAACTTAGAAATTATTTCCATTTCTTACTCTTTCATTTATATATATATCATATAGATATTCAGGATTATAAATTTAATAAAACCATCCTATTTTTTTTTACACTAATATGAAGGTATTTACCAAGTTTAGTCTAACAAATTTAGAAAAAGTATCTATTAGTATTTCGAGTTAGCCCTCATTTCCATTCGGAGCCAAACGTGCCCACTATTGAAATGCTAGAAAAGCTAAGTATTCCATAAATGAAGTCAAAGCAAACATCTAATTCTAAAACTATAAACCAAATTGGCCCCTAACCTTTGGATATTGGCCAATCTTCTGTATAAGAATTCACCAAAGAAATAAAAGTATTTCAAACAATATATGCATGAACAGTAAGAACTAGTTTGTCAAGGAAAATAACAATGAATCCCTCCTTTTCATCAACTACACTTAATGCACAACTCTTCCAATTTAAGATTCAATGTACAATATTTATTGACACAATGCATGTTCATTATTATTATTTGGATGAGAATGCTTTATTATGGTTATTGTATGAAATGAATCTAATGGTATGGGGGTGTGCTTGTAGTTTCTTAGATATAAGAATGTCTCACTAGGAAGATCAATAATTTTCATAAAAGCTTCATAATAATTATCAATGGGTACCAACAAATCGATCATGTACATCGCCAAAGGATTTTAGGGTGTCAAAACCAACCAACGTTCATTCATCCTTAGAATGACATGAATCCAAACATCTTAATTTAGAATTGTCATTTGAAGTAGCATATAAAAGTTTGTCTTTTATATAACAAATAAATAAATAATATACTTTCTTAGAACAAATGTTAGACTAAAAACATACCCAGATTATAACATATATGTAACAAAAAGAAAAGAATACAATCAGCAATACATATAACTCCATCAAGGTTTGCTAAAATTGGTGTCTCTAATGCATCAAGGAGGCTTTGATAAGACATCCATATTCAATCAAACACACATGATATATAAAGATTATTGTTTAGGAAATACTACATTTTGAAACTTTCAAATCTCCAAAACAAAATGTACTTGTTAAAGGGACACACAATTTTATTGTCACTAGAGAAGATTTAAACAGTTTGGGTACACAAACTAGCACAACTTTTTTAGAAAATGCTAAATCTTATAGTCGACAAGATCATGAGCTGAACGCGCCAGAGAATCAACATTCTCATATACAACAATTTTAGCTTTCATTGAAGACTAAATTGTGTAGAAGAGTATTGTACCATATTAGAACGCCATTGCACATCAGTCAAATAATCATCCTCCATCCCCTTCTCAGGTATGACTAGAATCAAGGATTCAAGATTCACGGCTTTCAACAAAAAGAATTCAACCAGCTGCATCTCAAATTGAATGCCCTTAAAGTTTTTGATCCTTATAGTCATCAAACTAGTAAAATATTCTGGCAGAGGGACCACTTCTGGAGCTTGAAATATGTTCGTAGTATACAAATTTTCATATGCTATTGGGTGCTTTACATAATCATATATATATAAAAATATTAGAAATCTTTAAAAGATGAGAATATGTTACATCATTAGTGTTGAAAGCATTAAATACTTACTTATATAAAGAGTTTCTCCAACGTAGCGAAATGACATATTTGGAACAAAGCATATATGTCGTTAAGATTGTTATTAGACATTGTATCCATCAACAATTGAAGCTCTTTCAAGCAGTCAAAGCTTTGCATATTCCCATTACTGTTTTCTCCCGAGAACAACACCTGCTAGTTCCAAACCAACAAAATTAAGATAATTAGTTTAAAAATTGAATACAAATTATTAGAAACCACCAGTTAACACAAAAGAGAAAAGTTAGAATATTTATTTACCATCAAAACTGCCTATGAGAGTATGAAGATAATACAAAACCAATTATCCGCAGCGTAAAAATAAAATCTTGTAATAAGATAAAAATAAATGTCTCATATTTTAAATTGACAATCACGCAATTTCAGAATTTTCATAACATGAATAAGGACTAAAATTACAGAAAAAAACCATCACCCAATTAATACTTTAGGAACCAAAGTAAAATTTTTTGGATTATGATTAGAAGAAACAATCCATGCAAAAAAAGTAAAGGATAATAGGCTCATTTAACTTTCTAGAAAGACAAGTCGCTTCTTCTTCTTCAATTCCAAATCTCAATTATCTTACACACACACACACACACACACACACACACATATATATATATATATATATATATATATATATATATATATATATATATATATATATATATTCTCCTAGCAAACAAAGCTACCTTCTCATAGACTCATAGAGTATGAGAGACTATGGATTTGGTGCGATATGCAAAAAGGGAGGATCCCTATATGCTTTTATTTTTTTTATATTATCATATTCAAAGAAAATGCGCTTGCATTCTAAAATTCAAATTCCAACCGACATATATATATATATAATTTTTTCTTGTTAAGCACAAATAGACCCTCGAATGGTCGTGGAACCCTAACTCCTATGACTCCTTGTTTAATCGAGCAATCGAAAGAGACTAAAAATGGATGAAATAGATCCTATGACTCAGCTACCCCCGACGTCATCGTTTGTTGCCATATGCTCTAATACGTTGAGTTACATGCCCCACCGCATCTCCATTGTATTCTCTTTTCGACTTTGACTCTCCAACTCTTTTGTTCTCATAGTCGAGCCTAGCAAGCAAAGCTACCTTCTCCTAGACTCCTAAAGTATGGGAGACTATGGATCTGGTGTGATATGCAAAAAGGGAGGATCCCTAGATGTTTTTTTTATATTATCATACTCGGAGAAAAAGTGCTTGGGTTCTAAAATTAAAATCCTAACCGACACACACACACATATATATATATATATATATATATATATATATGATGAATTTACTGTTATTTACTTGTATAATATTATATGAGTATGTGTGTGTGTGTGTGTGTGTGTGTGTGTGTGTGTGTGTGTGTATACACACCCACCTATATACAATACTATAAAAGTAAAGAACATGTGAATCAATTACTATAAATTTTGGGACCAGTCTACCTTTATGTACTTAAGCTTTGTCTTCATATTTTTGTAGCATGGATGAAAAATTAATTTGATAGCAATAAAAAACTCAAACATTTTTAGTTTCTAATTTAACTCGGTTACTATATCTTCTTTCTTCATTTTTTTTCGTTTTAAAATATTTCAATTAAATTGATCTTTGAATATTTTTTAATCAATTTAGGAAGTAAAGTGTAAATCACCACAAAGTATACTAATAAGTATGAGGATAAACCACAAGGATAATCTTGACGTATGGACAAATAGGTAGTTGAGATTCCAGGTAACTCATACATGCACTAATATCCACAACAACAATACACTCGTCTTTGCTTGTTGATCTACCAATTCCACGACTACATGAAGGTGGCTTTGTCCCCAAGCATGGAGAACTCTCATATAGGTTTTCTCTTGTTTGCATTTTTAAGTTATAGTTATGACTTCTAGGAAATCTATAGTGATTTCTCTTGACGTTCATCTAAGTTGGCCCATCCTCGAATGTAGATTTGATTAGGAATAGTTTTATTAGTCTGTTTAAGTAATAAATATAATTAAGATTTTGATAAAAGAATGTAGTCTTTTGCCTCATAGACGAGTTACAATGTACATGTGCTTTGAATTCTTAGAAAATTATTGATTAGAATGTATTTATTTTTATTATTGTAAAAAAACAATTCTTTCAATTGTAATTGTAGTTATTTATATTTTACCAATGAAAAAAAAAATCACATAAACTTCTATCACGCATATCATATGATTACTTATAATCCAAATGCATATTGTAGATATCTTTGTGTTTAGCTTCAAAATGTAGGACTTATTATCTATATCAAAATGTATAGTACCTAATTCTAAAATTAGAGTGTCATAAGCTAGTATGTGCATTTATGCTAGTATGCGTGTTTCTGTGTCTATGTTGTGTGCTTGGGGGAGAAAGACATGGAGTGATCGATTTTTGAAGAAGTAGAAGGATATACTACCTTAAAGGCAAGACTGCAAATTGTCAATATCCTCACCAGACGAAGAGATCCAAGCTTCTCCATCTGACCAGTACTAAAGATGTTATCTCCCTTTCTTTGGAAACTCATGTACACATCCTCCAGCAACAACGGGTTCTCTAAACAGTACTCATTCAAAATCTTTCCATAATAATGAAACTTCTTCAAATGAATATCCGCGCCCACGTTCACTTCTTCTACGTTATCACATCCAACTACCACGACATTTGATAATTTATTTAACCCTGTTCGTAGAGCCCGAATAACCACCTTTTTTAAGTCTGGACAACAGCGTACGTCAACAGTTCCAATAAGTGGGCAGTAGGAAATAATCCTTCTCAAGGCAGAATCATTGATATTGATGGCATGAAGGTTTAAGACTTCAAGGTTAGTGAATTGCTTGAAGTAGGAAGGACTATTAGCAAGAAAGAAGCCAATAAGGGAGAGATGGACTAGATGGGGGAAGTCGGATGATAACCCAAATGAAAAAAAACGAGGGGATGTATCACTTAGATCCAGAGTAAGATCTTCAAGATGATGTTGGGAAGCCAACTTAACAAATCTATGGAGGTGGTCACCATGATCATTTAAGTTTCAATGATAGGAGAGATGGATGGAATTGAGAGGGATGTTGGGTTTGTAGGAGTTGAGGATTCTTAGAGCAACATGTAGTGAGTTTGGTTGGTGGATGTTGAGCTTACATGGGTGATGATGAGAGTACCGAATCTTTCAAAGGTCACGCCATTGGGAAGAGAGAGCACCTGACCGGATCGCTGCCTTATAGGAGATCAAGGTTAATATACGAAGGCGAAGAGGCTCAGGGAGGGATGTGAAGTTGTCCACATCATCAATAGAGGGGAGGCAAGAGAGGAGGGTGGTTGATGAAGATGCTTTCTTCTTCGATCTTTTCATTCTCTTCCTTGATGAGATTGGTAAGGAATCAACCATTATTGAAGGCAACTGAGAGAGAGAGAGAGAAAGATAGAAAGATAGAGAGAGAGAGAGAGGAAAGTGGAAGTAATAGATATGTATGGGAAGCGGGGAGAAAGGGGAATTAATAAAAGAGAGATAGAGACAGAGAGGGAGAGAGATAATGGAGTTAGTTCAGAGTGCGGAGGAAACAAGGAAGGTAATTAATTCACTAAAATGAGGAACAAAAGAAATAGCGAGCAAGGGCAACGTACATTTTTTTAAAAACTACTATTTATATAATTAACACTTTCCAATTACTCAAACATGAATAAATTATTTCTTTATTGGTAAAGATTTTTTTTTTTCGTGATTCCTTGCTTAATATTTTGTTAACCATTATGGAAAATTTGAAGAGTAGTAGTAAAATACCATTAATGGATAAATTGAGCAACATAAATATTACTCTAGTCCTAATGATCGAGATAAACACACTACGTAGAAATACACAAATATGTCAGTCAGCCCTCTAGTTAATATAATTCTATTCATAAAAAGAAATATAATATTTGGCACCAAAGTAATTTTATGTTAAAATTAACAAAACTCCAAAGTGTTTAAAACTTTTGAATACACCAACAAGTGCAGATGTGAACCTTAAAAATTATGCGGTGTGTACTTTGTCCATATGTACGTGAAAAAGAGACGTGTCTAGGTGATAAGTATTAAAAGTTTTTCTACAAGTAGATGAGAGAATAAATTAAGGCAAGCGGTAATGTAATGGATAATAGTTGTATTATGACCAAGTGCAATGCAAAGAAGTAGCAATAAAAATAAATAAATTGTTTCCTCTTGGGTACACAATATATGCTCAAGAAATCAAATATTTAGAAATGGGACATGAGCGTTTAGGATTTTGTACGTGTTTTTTATGTTATTAAAACTAATTATAATATTTTAATTATATTTCTATATAAATAAAATATTTAGTATATATATATATATATATATATATATATATATATATATATATATATATATATATATATATACTAAACTTTTCTCGACTCCATGTCTGAATAAAATAAAATAGCTAGAAGTTCTAAAGAATCAATTGATTCATGGTTAAATCAAACCATGATGCATTTTATTCCAATTTTGACATAAGAGAAGGATCAAATGGTATAATTTATTTGTTGGTAGCTTGGAGGATTATGAAAGTGACTATTGCTTTCCAATTAGATATTTTTGCATTAATTGTGACTTCATCAATCTTACTGATTAGTATACCTATTGTTTTTGCATTAATATATATATATATATATATACATATATATATTGTGTGATGTACAAAGACAAAATTTGTTATTATGTTCTCTCTGAATAATTATTTTATATATATCAACTTGCTACAATAATTAGCATGACACAATTATTCCTCGGTTCTAAATGCCAACTAACTTATATCCTTTGAAAAAACTTATATAAGAAGACCATATCACCTCTCTCTCTCTCTCTCTCTCTCTCATCCAGATCAAAACACCTTATCTCTCTCCGCCATCTTAATTTCCACTATTTATTTCTATAATAGCACCCATGTACCTCTCTCTTCCTATGTACTTGGAACAAGACCCAAGCTTCGGTTGTGAGATGAGTGCACATGCATAGTACCTTGGTAATTTGTCTTGCGACCTCTGCGATGAACTGCTTGGGAGTAAAGGAGCAATTTTTGTAACTGAGTTTGTTTATATTCTTCGAAATTATCTAAATAATTGCGCCTGAGACAATGTCTTGCAGGTGGGGGTGAATACTGCCTCCCTAAGCCAGAAGTCATATAGGGTGCCTTCCTGGTGAATGATTCTGAAAAGTCGTTGGAAGTGTTGCCATACCTGCTTCACTGCGGTGCTATTATAGAAGAGATGGTCGATGGTTTGTTTACTAGGATGACGACAACATGTGCATCTACAAGGGATCGAGAATCCGATGCGTTTAAGAACGTCGTCTGTCAGGATTTTCTTCCCTAGCGTGCGCCAAAGAAGTATCGACCATTTTTTTGGGGTGCAGAGGTTCTAACTAGGGAAGGGAGCGACGTACCAAGCGCCTGGAAGCGGGCCATTTTCTAAGCGGATCTTGCAGAGAAGACGTCGTCCGTAGAAGGGTCCCAACTGATTCCATCCTCCTTGGAGGAGATGCTAATGTTGCTCTCTCTTAGTACTTTCGTCGAGTGCTGCCCGAAGTCCTGAGTGAAGAGGTTAAAATCCCACCCCTCTCCGAGCCAATAGTTTTTAATCTTGCAAGCTCCTGCCCTTTGATTCAGCGGTTGAAGAAGGTTCTGCCCACATTAGCGTTCGAGAATTGCAGCTCCCTTGCCTGACCCAACAGTGAGTAGCATGTGTTTTTCGCCAAGTGCCCGACCGATAAGGAGGCGTTTCCACACCGGTGATCTGTTAGCGATCGCTATGGATGGATGTGTGCGAGAGAAGTACCTCTCTCGAAAGAAATCAGTCCAAAGAGTGTGATGAGTGCACAGAGTACACCACAGCTTCACCGATAGGGCGTTTATTGTATCCATAAGAGATAGCATATATATATATATCTTATTTTGAGTAACAAATATTTTGAATAATTTATATTATTTAGATATAGCTATATTTTATGATAATATACACTAAAGTTACAAGTATATAAATAATTTTTACTAGTAACTCATTAAATTATTAAACTATATCTATAATATATAATATTAAAAAATATTATATATATATATATATATATATATATATATATATATATATATATATAGATATATATATATATATTATTCCCTTTCGCTCATGCCGCTTGGGCAATTTTAGGGGAGAACCCAATCTAAGGTTGCCGTCTCCCGGCAATCTTCTGGTTGGTCCCCTCGGCCTCTCCCTTTTCTTTTCCTTCCCTCCCTATCCTTCTATACCCTCTTTTTCTCTATCCCCACCATTTCTTCACCACCTCTTCCCCGCAACCCTCCCCCTTCGACTGGATCTGAGCTTGCTCTGATGTCCGGCTCCTTCGCAGATGATGTTCGGCACCTCGCTCCGACTAGTTTCATCCCCGAGTTCCACTCTTCCTCCATCTCCCCTTTCTCCTCCTCAATAGATGCTTTCCCTCCAAAAGTCGTTGGTGTTTTCCAAGGCTTCCCTTTTATAACTTTTTCGGCTTCGAAAGTTGACACCTTGGTAGCACCATTCCATCTCGCATTAATCGGCAAATTCTCTCCAACAGACCCTAAGTAGATATCATTCGGAAGCCCGAGAAGAATTCAAATTTTGCGACACAGTAGAGGTAGGAGTTATCGATAGCAAGCATTTGTTGATTCGACCTAGATCCAAAGAAGACTTTCTTAGGCTTAGATCCAGAGATCTCTGGACCATCACTAGTGCCCCAATGCATGTGTATAAATGAATATCAGACTTCGCACCATCCAGCGAGACACCTATAGTAGCGGTCTAGGTATCATTTATAGCTCTTCCCTCCTTCTTATTTGACAAAGTGGCCCTATTCTTGCTAGCTACAAGCGTTGGCACTCCCCTCAAATTAGACCGTGCAACAGAGACCCTTACTCGCCCTAGTCGAGCAAGAGTTTTCATGGATGTGGATGTTAGAAAACCACTTCCAAACAACATCATAATCCTCCTGCCTTAGGTGGACAGTGTGTGGCAGACCGTAGAATACGAGAATCACCCAGTTTATTGCTCCTTATGCCATCATCAAGGTCATCTCGCAGTATCATGCAAGTAATACTTCGTCATAAAAAAAATGGTAAAGATGTGCAACAACGAAAAGGAAAGGAAAAAGATAAAAATTAAGATACTCTAGTAGTATTGAAAATACCTTACCGTAGTGTAGAGATGCATTCAGCAACCAGGACGAAGGAGATTCATCTAAGTAAGAAAGGGGCATCCGGAGCAGAATAAAACACCCACAGTTCACCCACGTCCTGAGAAACAGTACTCACCCTATCATAAACGAAGAAGACTAATCTAAGCGAGAAAGTCCCCCTCAGAGCAGAGTGCATTACCTATATAGCATCCACCTCCCACGAAACAGAGCCCATCCTCAATCGAGAGTGTCCTCCACCATTACCAACAGCATCCAAAATATACAGAGAGACAACAATAAATTCTCTCGTATCTAAGTCCTCTGGCAAACAGAGATATTACCACATGATAATAAAGATAAAATCCCTCTGTAATATCCAACTACCGTTCTATCCAATCCTCAGGTCTTCACAAATTCTAACAGAAATGCCAAGTGAAAATAGAAGTGAAGAGCAGCAACAACGAAGAAGAGCCCAGTAGAACAAATCACTCATTTCCGACACATTGCCCAGTCATGCCGAGACAAGTAATCAACAGTCTGTAACACATCGGTAGAGAAGGAGATGTAACATGAACCTCTAAACTTCTCGAGCGTATCCATTTGGGATGCTCTCTGTAATCTCCCGACTGACAGGGATGATAGACTATTACTCAAAAACCCCTCGTTACCTCCCCCAAAGTTGCCCACAACCCCAAAAAGAAAGTACAGTAAGCAAAGCAAAGATAAGCAAAGCAACATTAACTCTACTCCAAAGATGTCTCTTAGATCTGCGGATAGAGCCTTGAAAACTCCTTTAAAAATATTATCATGACCTGCATTTTTATCTAGAATACGAGGGGGATCGTGGGGTATGACACTTTGAATCATCTCAAACAACTCAAACTACTCCACAATATCTCGCTTCTTGCAGTAATAGAAGCAAAGATCTCTCCAGATCAACTCGAATTCTATAGGATCAAGTTAGGCTACGCCACTGCCCTCTCCAAGGGTAAAGACATATGGGTGTTCTTTGGGATTGATTTCTCTTTCCAATTATTAACTGAGAACAACCAGATCATCTTGGTGGAGGTTGGCCATTCGACTATGAAAAATAAATTTATTCTTTCGATCATGCATGGAGGTAGAACAAAGAAACAACGACGAGCACTCCGGGAACAACTGATCAAAATTTCTGACGAGAATAACAACCTTCCATGGATAGGCGGAGGAGACTTCAACACAATCACCTCTATAACTGAAAAATAGGAGGCAACCCGCCAAAACTGGTATCGATGTTTTATTTTAATTAATTCATCTTTGAAGCTAACCTGATCCACATTCCATTCTCAGGCAACAACTTTACGTAGTCCAACTCCTACTCTTGAAACAATGCTCAACAATCCTGCCTTGATCGGATTATGGTTAATAAGTCCTTCCTGAACTCTATCCATAGGGTGTCAGTGAACCATCTCAGTCGATTGGAATATGACCACTCCCTACTCTTGCTCGATGTGATTGTCAATGCTCCTCGAGTGCAAAAAACCTTCAAATTTAATGGACCTGTTATAGTGCACTTAAGCTGCAATACATATAAAAATGGTCTATAAATACCTGTCATAATCTATATATCCAATCTCATCTACAATAAGCATCAAAATCACAAAGAGATAGTCCAGTCACAATAATATAAAATGATTTGTCCAACCAAGTAATATAAATAATATTACAAGGAATAACCTGTCATCAAAATGGAAAGGAAAATAACTCTAAGTACAATATCCCGAAGTTACTACAAGATCAAATATCCAAGAACACTAAGCATAAATAATGAATAGTGAGAATACTGTGTGCTCAAGAGAAGTCCTCCGGAATAACCTCGTCCTCTGCAATATGTACGTCTCCAATAATAGCACCTGCCCCATAAACCTCGAGAAAGTTCTCATCATCTATACCTGAGGACATAATCTGAATCTAGGTCCTCAGGGGACATAGCAAGGTACAATAAATACTCAAGTAAATATAAATAGATCCTCAGGGAAAGCTATGTGACCAACTAAGTGAAATTCAAATGAGAGCATCACTAGTACTCAGGCTGAGACCACTACCGGCTCTGTGTCGGGGAGCCCATAGCAGCAAGTAGTATCACGACTACATTATATGTGCCAAAGATCTAAGACTGAGTCTAAGGCACCTTCATTACTATATATATAAATAATTAGTATGTAGCATGTGTGTCTCTCCCCACCCAATATAATCTCATGTCTTATATCCAGGATGTCTCAAGTACATAACATGCAAGGTCATGACCTCTAGCTAGTACAACAAGTCATAATAATATCCATATAATATGTAAGTCTCATGTCATGAATCCTATAAGCCTATACAGAATCACCATGAATAATTCAGAAAAGATTCGGTCACATGAAATAGTGTCATATGTCCTATGGTATGACTTACTTGGTAAAGCAAGCACGCAAAAGTAGGATCGTGGAATCAACTCTCCAAGTGACGTTGTACGACTCTGCTTACGGCGTCGACACCCAAATCTTGTTCGGAGCTAAGAAATATCTTACGGTTCTAGGTTGAACAAGCACATCACAAGAATATATATAAACAAAAAGAAACACATGCAGATAATATCACAGGATCTACTGCAAGTTTGACAAGGTACACTTGCCTGGGTTCTGTACTCCGTCAACTACTCCTGGAAAAGTGGAATATGCACGTACACCTCCGGATGCTGAAACAAACATCACCAATATTATCAGAATACTTGAAATAGCTAGGATTGACTACCCATAAGTCTAATTTGGGCACAGGGACAAAATTGACAGTTTTGTGTCAAAGCGGGGTCCATATGTGGCCCACTTCGCACCAAAAAACATGCCAAGATAGTTTTCTAAATTTGTCAAATATAGTGTCTATGAGTCTATAATGACGATACAAACCTAATAGAATATCCATAACTGGATTCCGATGAGTCGGTCTGTTATGTGGAACCGTAGGGCCCACGAAACGGTGTTTCGTCAACGTTCTGAGATTTGAACCAAACTTGGGTCACAGGACCAGTGTAACGTTGTGAATCCAATGGCATAAGTTTCTTTAAGAAATGACGAGTACACACGAAGTTATGGCGATATGTCAGAATAGGCCGATACGGTACTTTTCAAAGGATACGCGTTGATTTCGGCGTGCACACATGTCCAAATCAAGTTTCACGAAAGTCCACACGTCCGCGTTGACGATACGCGCCTTTCGGTTTAACTCGCACATGATAAACTCATCTCGTTTGGCGGAACGTACCCATATCAAAGATTTTGGGTGTTTTAAAAATAAGTTTTTGGTCGTTTTGGAACCAGAATAATTTAACCATTAAAGCAAACTAATAGAAACTAAAAGAACAGTAAAAACCTTGGTTATATTGTGAATAATTCCTTTTAATTATATTTTGAAAATAATTAATGAGTTGGTAGAAAATTGGACATGAATAGGGTGCCTAAATTCGGTCGCACAGTGCTGCTTCCGAATAATTTTTCGGCCAACTTTTTGGTCGATTTTCTGAACTGTTTTCGAACAATTTTCTGAACTATTTCCGAATAATTTTTTGACCAACTTTCGGTCGATTTTCTGATTAAACCCGGGTGCCTAAATTCGTTCCACTTGAAGGGAATCCTGGAGGATTAGGTTATGAACATAACAGCGAAGATGAGACCCAAAATAAATGAGCAATTAGGGTGGAACCTCTGCACAAAAGGGGGGCCGCACAGTGCTGTTGCTGATGCTGTCGGTCGAGCGGCTGCTGCGGTAGCTCTCTGGCACTACTGCGGCGCGGCGGCTCTACAGGCTGTCGGCGGCTCCGGCTGGGTGATGGTGGAGGTGGTGGAGGCGTTGGTGATGGTGGAGGTGGTGTGGGATTAGGGTTAGGGTTTTAGTAATATATATAGGGAGAGAGAGCCGGGGTCTGGAAGGGTAGTTTTAGGTTTTGGGTTAAGGTTTAATGGGTTTGGTTTAGGGTTAATAGGTTTGGGTTTGGGTTTAGAATTTAGGTTTTATTTTATTTATTTTCTTTTGTTTTATTATATTCAATAGTTATATGTAAAAAATTACCAAA
This sequence comes from Iris macrosiphon, assembly GCA_036927795.1. NCBI lineage: Eukaryota > Viridiplantae > Streptophyta > Magnoliopsida > Asparagales > Iridaceae > Iris > Iris macrosiphon. The sequence goes on along the minus strand of JAYESA010000006.1, from coordinate 64,827,291 downwards.
AATAGTTAGGTTCTTGCAAAAAAATCTAGAAATTTATATTCCTCCAACAATTAATTTATAATAAAATTATATCAATTCAAAAGATATTTACTAAATATTAGTGAATATTAAATTAATTAAATAAATCCATATATTCTATTTTCTACTTAATATTATGTTGGGAGCATGTAAGAGGTTTGAATAATGCAACTCGAGTGTCATGTGCGTAATAGGACCAGTTAGGCTCATAGCATGGATTTAGTTGGAATCAATGCGTATGTATGGCATATTAAAATCGTACTCCACGACAAAAGGGTTAATTAATCTTCATTTTTTCGTAATTGTGTCATGAAAGTTGTGCGACCAAAATAAGACATAAGATTGCGAATTTTTGAGGGATAGTCATGGAAGGAGCCTAATTTGACTTGTCTCAGTCTAACATGCTAGGTTGGTTGGAAGGGAAAGGCTAGTGTTGCACTCAAGATCTTAAAACCATGGGGGTTGGTTTCCAAAGGTCAATTAAATTATCGAATAAATATTTAAAATAAAAAATAATAATTATTAATTATCGAACTAACCCTATGTAAAAATCTGGGTGCTCACAATCTACCCATCTTAAAAGAATTGCGTCCTTGTAATTAAGAAAAAATGAAACGTAACTGCTCAGGAAAGGTTTGCTCTTGAAGAGATGAAGATGTTGCATGACATTTATTGAAGCACGACACAAAGGATAAAGGACCATGAACAAGGAAAAATCGAGAGGAAGGGTGAGGTTTTTTTTCAAGCAGAATACGTAGGAAAGCAATAAAAACTTTTTTTTAAGGCAATGAGAGATGAGTAACTCAAGAGTAAAGGAGTATGATTAGAAAGAAGATCAACTACAACTTCTGAAAACTTGGGTACTACTGACATATTACTACTCTAGACTTGCAAGTTTATGCTAACATAATACTAGGTATAGGGTAGGGAATTGAACTAACAGGTACATGCTAAAGTATAATTAGGAATATTCATTACTGTAGATAGCTATGATAAGATTAAATCTTATCCATACTCGCTACTCCTCGAGTCTGTGCCTCCTCACTATCATCGCAAAAGCCTGTCCATGTCCCTGTGGTGGTGGCCTCTGCTATTGCTGGGCCTGCTAGAAGAGTGCTGCCTGTGATGCCAAGGGTGGCCTAGGCTGATATCCTCCCGGTGCTGGTGGTCTGAATCCTCTATCTTCTTCCTATGGTGCTTCTGGTACTAGATAAGCTGGTCGATGTGGCTGCTGGGCTGACTCACGTGCTGGTAAAGTGGGTCGATGAACCATCGGTGTTTCTTCCCCACGCTCAGGGAAATCCCTGACTGAATGTTGACTGGATCTGCAAGCTAAATATAATCCTAATTTATGTCTGCACTCCCTCTCAATATGGCCTACCTTGCCATAGTAGTGACAAGTAAGAAGGGATGGGGCTCATGATGCTGCTCTCAGTGGTGGATTCATCTGGGGTTGCTTTGTAGGCTCTCCGTGTAGTGCTCGAGTTGGTATTAATGCGTATGGTCTCTTCTGGCTAGACTCCCTCCGGTGGATGCACTCCATGAGTCGAGCTGCGGCAAGGATATCCATATAAGAAGTAGGTACAACAGAACCAATCTATCTCTGTAGTTCAAAGCTCAGTCCGCCAAAGAATTTCTTTGCCTTCTCTTCTTCTTTCGAGATCAGTGTAGGTACGAAGCGGCTTAATCGTATGAATTCTACATTATACTCTTCTACCGTTATATTGTCCTGGGTGAGAGGATTAAACTTTTTTTGAAGTTCTGCCCGAACAATAGATGCAATGTTCATCTCCTGGAAGAGTCTAGAGAATCCTCCCAAGTAACTTGGTCTAGTCCGGGTCATTTCTCCTCAGTGAGCCACCAAAGATGTGTATTGTCCGTCAGCTGCATCCTAACACAAGTCATCTAACGCTCTCTCGGAAGCTCTGCTTCTTCTAACTGATGCTGGATTTTAGTGAGCCCCTCATGGACCTCCGAGGGATCCTCCTTGCCTGAGAATATACGTGGCTTCAGGTGTCAGAAATTCGAGATAGATCCTGTCGATGGTTGTCTGGTTGGTGGAGTCGCTTACTCCAATGATGTTACTATACTGTTCCTTAAGTTCTCTGCCTGGCATTGCTGGGCCTCTTGCCGAACCTGCTGTTGAGATTGCATCATTGCATAGAACACCTGAAATAACTGATGTCCATCTATAGGCTGTCCTGGCTGAAAAGCTGGCATCGGTGGCATCGATCGAGTAAATTTCGGTGGTGGTATGATGTTGTCTCGCTGGAACCTCGAGGGATGCTGATTTACTTGATTGTTTTGTTGAGTAGAGGGTTCTCCACTCGATGTCATCACCCTATCATCGTAGGTAACCACAATACCTGGTGGTGTACCTGCGGGAGTCTCGTCGTTGGCTCGTGGATCCATTATTTTGCACACAAAGTAAACTATAAGGTTCGCACAGATGAATCAAGCATGAAATAAGTCAAGAAATTAAGTTTGAGTTCGATATAGAGGTCAAGGACGTGTCAATATGTGGATGAGATCCAATAAATTTATTCTTATCCTAATCGCAGGCTTGCTCGGTCCCTTAGTTGAACAAAAAATTATATTTGTAGACATGCATGGGCCACCATAAAAATAATGTCACACTCCAGTCCCAAAATACCAAGGGACTAGCCACGTGGCAATGGCCAGCAACACAACTCCAATGGGCAAACATAATTTAATGGACCCGTTAGAGTGCACTTAAGCTGTAATACATATAAAAATGGTCTACAAATACCTATCATAGTCTATATATCTAATCTCATCCATGATAAGCATCGAAATCACAAAAAGATAGTCCAGTCATAATAATATAAAATGATCTGTCCAACCGAGCAATATAAATAGTATCACGGATAACAATCCGTCATCAAAATGGAGAGAAAAATAACTCCAAGTACAATATCCAGAAGTCACTACAAGATCAAATATCCAAGAACACTAAGCATAAATAATAAATAGTGAGAATACTGTGTGCTCAAGAGAAGTCCTCCGGAATAACCTTGTCCTCTGCAACCAATACGTCTCCAATAGTAGCACCTGCCCTATAAATTTTAGGATAGCTCTCCTCGTCTACACCTGGGGACATAATCCGGATCCAGGTCCTCAGGGGACATAGCAAGGTACAATAAGCACTCAAGCCAAATAAAATACAGCAAATAAATATAAGCAGACCCTCAGGGCATGCTTTATGACCAGCTAAGTAAAATACAAAGGAGAGCATTACTAGTACTCAGGCTGAGACTACTACAGGTGTCACGCCCCAGTCCCAAAATACATAGGACTAGGTCACGTAAGCATGCCAGCCGCATGGATATGGCAACTCCAATATATGGAAACCAAAACCCATACGTACGCTGTAATATGAATATTAAATCCACAAGTGGTATAAATATATCACAAGTCACATGGTATAATCTAAATCTCATCCACGAAAATTAAATATAAATAAATAACCAATGTCTATGAAACTAGATCTCAATACAAAGTATCTAAAGATACTAGTTGTATGGAAACAAATCCACTACCAACTCGAATGGAAAAGGACAACATAATAAACACAATATATGAATACCAGCTCACAATCACGGGCTCGAAGAGAAGACATCCTCGAAATTATGTAACCATCCGAATCTGCACTCCTGCGAATACTCATGAACAGATACACCTGGAAGGGGCTAGGTCCTCAGAGGGACATAACAAGATACATAAAAGCATGCCAATAAAGTACTGAAATAAATTTCCAACGGGGTCGCCTAACCATCTAAGTGAATCCAGTTTGAGAACAACTTTCTAACAAGTGGACTATCTGGCCATAAATAGGATTGGCATGACTCTCTCAGAGAATCAGGGGCCTCAAAGCATGTCGTCTTTTGAACGACGGAGGCCGCCAAGTAGTATAGGGGTCATCACCGCCCGTATCTCCAGCGGAGCTTCCGGATTATAAAAGGAAAAGTACAAAGGAGCCTAAATGCGGTACTTGTTGTTCTCCCCACCCCATGCTATAAGCATGTCACATCTATGACACCATTTGGTTCATAGCCTATTCTTAGTACCCTAGCCCAATCCTGCAACCAAACAAGGACAAGGATTGGACCACCATACTACAATAGGCTATGTCCATGGACCTCTAATAACTGCTAAGTCTTCTAGCATACAAAGTTTCTATCAGTAGTTATCCCTAACGTACGACCCACACGTACCGATGATCAGTCAATACGTACGTCTGTGATCTATATGAGACTCACAACTCATGTAAAAATGTGTCACAGTCAAATGAAACCTAATAATGCTACATGAAAATGGGGCAGTCTCATAAACAAGGTCAATGCAAATACATAAATAAAAATATACCGCGACGACACCGTCGCGCGCATTTTATATAACAGTTAAAATATATGAACTAAAGACAGAAAATAAAGATACATGAAACATATGGAATATAAATAAGAGTATAATGGCAAGGTATACTTGCCTGCTCTGAAAAAGGATGAAGTCACAACTCAAGGCGTCGTCCGATCTACCCGTCACATAAATTAAACAAGTTAGGTTACAAAAGTGGGTGAATAGGTTCCTCCTTTTTAATTAATTTTTATTTCTGAATAAATAACCTAAAATAGTATTTTAATCTTATTATAATCTGATTTTATTGTTAAACCCTAATTTTGGTCTAAAGAGAGTCAACTTTACGGATTTGTGATCCATGGTACGCAAATCGAGGCAATCCGTTGACCAAAAAGTCAACCAACTCAAATCCTGGATTTGTGTGTGAAATCCTATATATTTCAATGCTACATGAACGCTGGAATCGACAGTTTTATAAAATTATAAGTCGGTAAAGGGTTATGTCCACAAGGGCGCACAGATGACAGTTTTCGGTGGTTTCCTATTTACGTCTACATTGCACAAATTTTACAGTAGAATAAACTTATATTTTAAGTTCTAAAAAAATACTTTTCTAGAATTTCATCATGTCAGCTTTTCGAAACTTCAAACGGTTCATAATTTCGAGTTCGAGATCTCCCAAAATCTTGAAAATACGAAAATGAGTCTAATTTTGGACAGCTGGCACTTTCAGAATATTCTGGAAAAATAGGTTCTTGAATTTCTGAAATAATTTATATATTCAGAAAACTAACCTTGATATGTTTCTAACAAAAAAAATTGGAGCGCGTTTGGAGTCCGGAGCTAGGAGATATCGTCTTTTTAAGGCGTTATAAGTACTTGAAAATGAGGTTGAATTTATGACGAATTTTGACTATTTTTTGGACAAAAAAGGGGAGAGTTTGGTGATAAAAAATATGAAAGATGAGTTTATTCCATAAGTCTAATAGGTATTTATAATGGTGAAGATTGTTTAATTGAATAAGACTAGGATTGGCTAATTTGGATATGATTATGATCAGTTTAAATAATGATAGGATATGCATGAAGTTGTTTTCCTAGTGGGCTCAGAATTTGAATTAATTTAAAATACAGTTTGAGTTCATCTCAATAATTTATAATCTTAAATAGAATTAAAGATAATACAAATAATTTATATATAATCTTATTAATATCTATTAACACTAAATTAGCATCTATCTAATATTAAGATTTTATATATCCAAATAAATCCTCAATAAATTCAAAAATCCAATAATTACTTAAAATTCTAAATAAATTACAGAAAAATATATTTAAATATTTTAACTCTAAAATAAATGTTTGATAGTAACAACATTCAAGTATGGTCTCATAGTAAATCATGAAAGTCCTAAAAATTTATGTTTCCTAAGTTTTAATTACCAAAAATTATAGAAAATCTTCAAAATCTAAAATAACCTAAAATAATTCTAAATAAATATTTATATAAGTAAATATATGAAGAATTTTTTTTCCTAATTAACTAAGAGAATACGCTAAAGAAATTCAACATCTATAATAAATATAATAATATAAAATACACACAAAATACCTATTTTGGATGAGGGGGTTTACAATCTACCCAACTTAAAAGAATTTCGTCCTCGAAATTAAAAATAAGGCATAGTTTGATAAATCATTCACATTCGTACATAAGACAAGTCAATCGTAATTTCTTCCAAAAATTTAAAATCTATTCAAATCCATCGCAATCACTTTCAAAATTAAATTAACCATTATTTAAATCAAAATTCAACCAGTCGTAATCTATTCTCGATTTTTAAATCATCAATATCCAAATTTAAATTAAATCCATATAACATCTTCAAGATTTAAATAAACCATATCAAATTTATATTACGATCTCCATCTATCATAATCTCCTAAAAAATGATTCTAATCAAATATTATTTTGATTTTTCACTTAAGAAATTTTTTCTACTCTTCAAATTTTTGTTTCAATTTACATCATCAATATTCAAATAGGTAATCCAGCAATCAAAATTTTAACTCTTAATTCAAATCATCATATTGTAAAAATTTTAAATTCAATCCACCAATGTTCAAGTCTGAAATTCTATATTTATCTTCAAAATTTGAATTGATGATTTACCTTCAATATTCAAAATTTAAATCATGTGCTCAAAGTATAAATATTTGGTCCGATATATCAAGATTTAAAATTCCTTAAATACTCATCATCTAACTCCTTTTTCAAAATTCTCCACGTTTAAAATGACTTAATCTCTCAATATAATCCTACATGATCACAATCTAAAAGAATTTTAACCTCAAATTAACAATGCGACTTCTTCCCAACTTAGAATTTACCCATCTATCACATAAGGCTCTTACATTTAAGAAAAATTTCCTCAATTTATTTTCTCATGTCATTCAATCCTCAAAACTTTAACACCGACTATATCATATATGATAGGCCCTTAATCAATTATAAAAGTCAGTCATTAAATAATGCGATTGGCCTATGGGTACCTCTAGTACTATCTGTAAATCAAACTTATACCAAGCACGAGGTTTTGTCTTTCCGAAATAAGGGAAGACGGAAAACAATGATGAAGAGTTCAAGGGAAGGGTAATAAAAATAGAAGTATGGGGATCAAGGCATTTAAAGAATTTAAATGGGAATTATCATGGCAGTTGTGGATTAAAATCCTATTTTGGTCATTCTTTGTTCGCATGCTCGTATTAGTACAGTTATGTAACCGATACGATACGCTCAGACATGTCTAGAGGGCAAGTACATTCGTCTACTAATCACTATATATCTCAATCCACGTAAAGTAGTTATGCGAAGGACGAACCAAGCACACTAAGGTTAGCTAGACCCTAATACACTAATTCTAAAATATATTATTATGGGCCCCCCAATAATACATATGTCATGAACAAGCTCGATAAAAAATAAGCTTGCAAAAACTAGGCTATAATAGCAGCATAAGTCAAGGTAGTACAACAAATATAAATACGCTGGATTATGATGAAAGAAGGTACATAACAATTCAAGTTCACAAAAAGATAAGACTCTAAAATCTCTACAGTTGTCATACTAATTCCTTGTCTAAGTCGATAGTCGATAAAATTGGGGTATAGCCTCTAAGTTCTACAGTCTGAATAAACACTGTCGTCTTAAGCTAGCATACAGTTAATGTCGTTCAGTTGCACTTCAATAATAGGTCAAAAGACTATGTAATACTATGTTGTGAGGTATACTACCCAACTTATAACAATTAACCTAATACTGGGACAGTCTTAAGGGGTTTCTACAAAATAACTTTGCACTTGTAATTAAAGCAGAAGCTCTTATTGGGGTTTACGAGAAAATATCTTGGTACTCATTAGAGTATCCTCTTATATTACATAGGTCATAGTCCATCTTAAGTCTTAGTCATAGCACTTATAGAGCAAGCGTCAATAGTAAGAATGGAAAGGTTACTAGCCTCAAGGGAAAGGGAATATAACTTATATGGAGATATGGGTTCAATTACGCAATTCAAAACTAAGGGATAAGCATCAGGTCACAATCTATAAGAATAACTTAAAACTATCAAGTTCTAACGACCAAGCAGAAATTCAAAATTTAACATTAACAACTATAATCCTAGCAAACTATATATCCTTAACATAAGATAAAATCACTTGGCCTACAATCAGGAGGATCAAGTGGCACGAATTAAAAGATGAAGAAAAGAATAACGTAATTTAGTCGTCGCACAATTAGCGAACGTTAAGGTTGCAGAGGAACAACATATGAAATTAAAATAGAGGGCTCTAGATAGCATCATGGTTTTCTAAGGGGGAGTGGTATGCTAGTTGCTATGTTCGAGGTATGATCAAGAAAAAGTGTTAATTACATTCCTCTAGGCTTCCTAAGGTGTTGTCTACTAATAATAAGACAATGATCTATGTTTGTAGTTCTCCAATACTATCTAACTATGAAGGTTAGGTTCAATCCAAATTTTCAATTTTTGGTTTTTTATTGGTTCCTCAATACTAGGGTCAAACATTATGGTAAAACTTCTAACTAACTCTAGTAGTGTCTATACTACTCTTAAGTCCTCATAATACATCAAGGGGTAACGGTAAGCCAATCTATAGATAAGAAATTCTAGGGTTCACTAGATATTCTAAACTTAGTGGTGTGTCAACACTCTAGTTGTACTCTTAATAGGAAGGTTACCCTACTTATCATCTAACAACAGGGACTTCTATATTCCAGGAGGGGGCTATACTCAAGGAACTATTAGGGAAGCACATGAATCAAGCAGGATACAATTATTCAAATAAAATAGATTAGAAGAAATACGAGTCATAGTCAATTATGGATGAGATCCTATACTCTAATCCTATTTGCAGGCTTGCTTGGTACAGTAACGTAACCGAGACAATATGCTCTCGACCTGCAAGGGCCACCACTAAAAATATGTCACGCCCCAGTCCTAAAATACGTAGGACTAGGTCACGTAAGCATGCCAGCCGCATGGATATGGCAACTCCAATATATGAAAACCAAAACCCATACGTACGCTGTAATATGAATATCAAATCCACAAGTGGTATAAATATATCACAAGTCACATGGTATAATCTAAATCTCATCCACGAAAATCAAATATAAATAAATAACCAATGTCTATGAAACTAGATCTCAATACAAAGTATCTAAAGATACTAGAAACAAATCCACTACCAACTCGAATGGAAAAGTATAACACAATAAACACAATATAAGAATAGCAGCTCACAATCACGGGCTCAAAGAGAAGACATCCTCGAAATTATGTAACCATCCGAATCTGCGCTCCTGCGAATACTCATGAACAGATACACCTGGAAGGGGCCAGGTCCCCAGAGGGACATAACAAGATACATAAAAGCATGCAATAAAGTACTAAAATAAATATCCAACGGGATCGCCTAACCATCTAAGTGAATGCAGTTTGAGAACAACTTTCTAAAAATTGGGCTATCTTGCCATAAATGGGATTGGTATGACCCTCTCAGAGAATCAGGGGCCTCAAAGCATGTCGTCTTTTGAACGACAGAGGCCACCAAGTAGTATAGGGGTCATCACCGCCCGTATCTCCAGCGGAGCTTTCGGGTTACAAAAGAAAAAGTGCAAAGGAGCCCAAATGTGGTACTTGTTGTTCTCCCCACCCCAATGCTCTAAGCATGTCACATCCATGACACCATTTGGTTCATAGCCTATTCTTATACCCTAGCCCAATCCTGCTACCAAACAAGGACAAGGATTGGACCACCGTACTACAATAGGCTATATCCATGGACCTCTAATAACTATTAAGTCTTCTAGCATACAAAGTTTCTATCAACAGTTATCCCAAACGCACAACCCACACGTACCGATTATCAGTCAATACGTACGTTCGTAATCTATATGAGACTCATAACTCATGTAAAAATGTGTCACAGTCAAATGAAACCTAATGATGCTACATGAAAATGGGGCAGTCTCATAAACAAGGTCAATACAAATACATAAATAAAAATATACTGCGACGACACCGTCGCGCGCATTTTATATAATAGTTAAAATATATGAACTAAAGACCGAAAATAAAGATGCATGTAATATATGGAATATGAATAATAGTACAGTGGCAAGGTATACTTGCCTGCTTTGAAAAAGGATGAAGTCACAACTCAAAGCGTCGTCCGATTTACCCGTCACATAAATTAAACAAGTTAGGTTACAAAAGTGGGTGAATAGGTTCCTCCATTTTAATTAATTTTTAATTCTGAATAAATAACCTAAAATAGTATTTTAATCTTATTATAATCTAATTTTATTGTTAAACCCTAATTTTGGTCCAAAGAAAGTCAACTTTACGGATTTATGATCCATGGTACGCAAATCTAGGCAATCCGTTGACCAAAATGTCAACCAACTCAAATCTTGGATTTGTGTGTGGAATCCTATAGATTTCAATGCTACATGAATGCTGGAATCGACAATTTCATAAAATCATAAGTCGGTAAAGAGTTATGGCCACAAGGGCGCACAGATGACAATTTTTGGTACTTTCTATTTACGTCTACGTTGCACAAAATTTACAGTAGAATAAAATTATATTTTAAATTCTAGAAAAATACTTTTCTGGAATTTCATCAAGTCAGCTTTCCGAAACTTTAAAAGGTTCATAATTCTGAGTTCGAGATCTCCCAAAATCTTGAAAATACGAAAATGCGTCTGATTTTGGACAACTGGCACTTTCGGAATATTCTGGAAAAATAGGTTCTGAAATTACTAAAATAATTTATATATTCAGAAAACTAACCTTGATATGATTGTAACAAAAAAACTGGAGCACATTTGGAGTCCGGAGCTAGGAGATATCGTCTTTTTAAGTCGTCATAACTACTAGAAAATGAGGCTTAATTTATGACAAATTTTGACTATTTTTGGACAAAAAAGAGAGGAGTTTGTGGATAAAAAATTTGAAAGATGAGTTTATTCCATAAGTCTAATAGGTATTTATAATGGTGAAGATTGTTTAATTGAATAAGACTAGTATTGGCTAATTTAGATTTGATTAGGATCAGTTTAAATAAGGATAAGATATGCATGAAGTTGTTTTCCTAGTAGGCTCAGGATTTGAATTAATTTAAAATATAGTTTGAGTTCATCTAAATAATTTATATTCTTAAATAGAATTAAAGATAATACAAATAATTTATATATAATCTTATTAATATCTATTAACACTAAATTAGCATCTATCTAATATTAAGACTTTATATATCCAAATAAATCCTCAATAATTACAAAAATCCAATAATTACTTAAAATTCTAAATAAATTACAGAAAATATATTTAAATATTTTAACTCTAAAATAAATGTTTGGTAGTAACAACATTCAAGTATGGTCTCATAGTAAATCATGGAAGTCCTAAAAATTTATGTTTCCTAAGTTTTAATTACCAAAAATTCTAGAAAATCTCCAAAATCTAAAATAACCTAAAATAATTCTAAATAAATATTTATATAAGTAAATATATCAAGAAATTTATTTTCTAATTAACTAAGAAAATACTCTAAAGAAATTCAACATCTATAATAAATATAATAATATAAAATACACACAAAATACCTATTTTTGGTGAGGGGGTTTACAACAGGCTCTGTGTCGGGGAGCCCATAGCAGCAAATAGTATCACGACTCCAATATATGTGCCAAAGATCTGAGATAGAGTCTAAGGCACCTCCAGTAGTATATATATAAATAATCAGTCTGTAGCTTGTTCACGTCCCAGTCCCAAAATATCGAGGGACTAGCCACGTGGCAATGGCCAACAACACACTCCAATGGGCAAATCCAATTTAATGGACTCGTTAGAGTATACTTAAGCTGTAAAATAATATAATGGTCTACGATACATATCACATTCTAATTCTAATCTCATCCACAGAAGGTAAACTTAAATATCTAATGTCAAACTAATCAAAAAGAAATATAATCCAACAAGTCTTAATAAAAATATCCCGGGGAACAACCCGATAATGAGTTTAGTATAGTAATCCAAGAGACAGTAAATAGAGTATCTAAGAACATATATAACTGAGTATGTAACAAATATACTGGAGAAATCCTCTGGCAACACCTCGTCCTCTGGTGTTGGAACTGCTCCAGTGTTTGCTCTTGTCCCATATACCTCGGGGTAGATCTCCTCTGCTATACCTGGGGACATAATCCGGATCCAGGTCCTCATGGGACATAACAAAGTATAAGAATAACTCAAGACAAATAGAATGCAGTAAATAAAATATATCAACAGGGCAAACTATGTAACCATCAATGTGAAATACAAATAAGAGCATTACATACTCAGGCTGAAACTACTATAGGCTCTGGGAAACCCATAGCAGCATTTATTATCTCGAAGGGCCAGTACGTGTGCCAAAGCTCTGGTCAAAGTCTAAGGCACTCCAAGAATATCTATATATATAACATAATCAGCCTTTAGAATGGTAAGACTCTCCCCACCCAATGTAACCTCATATCTCAATATAGGCTCTGTGTCGCGGAGCACATACAGCAAGTAGTATGACGACTCCAGTATATATGCCAAAGATCTGAGACAGGGTCTAAGGCACCTCTAGTAGTATATATATAAATAATCAGCCTGTAGCTTGTGTCACGCCCTAGTCCCAAAATACCGAGGGACTAGCCATGTGGTAATGGCCAACAACACACTCCAATGGGCAAACCCAATTTAATGGACCCGTTAGAGTATACTTAAGCTATAAAACAATATAGTGGCCTACGATACATATTATATTCTAATTCTAATCTCATCCATAGAAGGTAAACATAAATATCTAATGTCAAACTATTCAAAGAGAAATATAATCCAATAAGTCTCAATAAAAATATCTCGGGGAACAACCCGATAATGAGTTTAGTACAGTAATCCAAGAGACAGGAAGTAGAGTATCTAAAAAAAAGATATAACTTAGTATGTAACAAATACTCAAAAGAAATCCACTGGCAATACCTCATCCTCTGGTGCTGGTACTTCTCCAGTGTCTGCTCTTGTCCCCTATACCTCGGGGTAGATTTTCTCTGCTATACCTGGGGACATAATCCGGATCCAGGTCCTCAGGGGACATAGCAAGGTATAAGAATAACTAAAGCCAAATAAAATACAATAAATAAAAGATATCAACAGGGCAAACTATGTAACCATCTATGTGAAATACAAATGAGAGCATTAATCATACTCAGGCTGAGACTACTATAGGCTCTGGGAACCCATAACAGCATTTATTATCTCGAAGGGCTAATACGTGTGCCAAAGCTCTGGTCAGAATCTAAGGCACTCCCAGAATATCGATATATATAACATAATTAGCCTTTAGTATGATAAGACTCTCCCCACCCAATGTAACCTCACATCTCATGTCCATAACACGTAAGATCATGACCTCTAACTATTACAGCAAGTCATAAAGATATCTCTATAAATGCAAGTCATATGTCACGAATCCTGTAATCCTTTACTGAATTACCATGAATATTTCAGAAAAGATTCTATCTCATGAGTAGTGTCATGTGTCATATGGTATGACGTACTTGGTAAAGCAAGCACGTAAAGTATAGATGATCGTGATATCAACTCTCTAAGTGACGTTACACGACCCCGCATTCGGTGTCGACACCCGAATATTATTCGGACGTTAAGCAACGTCTCATGGTCCTAGGTTGAACAGATAGATCACAGAAATGAATCAAGCAAATAATATTAAGGAAATTACTGCAAGTTTGGCAAGGTACACTTGCTTAGGGTTTGAACTCCTTCAATTGCTCTGGTAACAGCAAAATCTTTAGGTACGCCTCCGGATGCTAAACTAAACATTATAATAACTCTCAGAAGACATAAAATAGCTAGGATTGACTACCCATAAGTCCAATTTGGACACAAGAACAGAATTGACAATTTATGGTCAAAGCGAGGTCCATATGTGGCCCACTTCGCACCAAAAAATATGCCAGAGATAAAGTTGTCCAAATTCATCAAACTTTGTGTCTACAAGTCCAGAACGATGATAAAAATCCAACAGAATATCCAGAACTGGATTTCGATGAGCCGGTCACAAAATCGCCCGTCAAGTGGAGCCGTAGGGCCCACGATACGGGATTTTGTCAATGTTCTCAGAATCGAATCAAACTTGGGTCACATGACCAGCGTAACATTACGAATCTAATAACACAAGTTTTATTGCGAAATAACAAGCGCACACAAAGTTAAAATGAGTGTCAGAACAGGCCCGATACGGGGCTGATAGGCGTTGATTCCAGTGTGCACGTACATCTCAATCAACTTCTGTGAAATTCCACACGTCTGCATTGATGGTATGTGCCTTTTGATGCAATTTGCACACGACGAAGTTGCCTCGTTTAGCGGGATGCACCCAGTTTCGAGAAATTATTTATTTTAAAAACCAAATTTTTGGTCAACTTTACCCGCGAATAAAATACAACTTACAACAAATAAAAATATACTAATTACAGGGTTTAAAACTTGGTTATGTCTTCTAATTTACTGTTAAATTAGAATTTAGAAATATTAAACAGTTTGAGAAAAATGGCTATGAACATGGGGCTTTGGGACAGCTTTTGAACTCGAAAATTGGGTTATTTTTTATGTTTTTGCGTCGCGGTTTACGACCAACACAGAACACGATACCCCAATCTAATTATACAGGGTTCGAGAGGGTTATACAGTGAACTCATCACAATAAGCCATTCAAAAATTGACTCAGCGAGGAGGAAAAAAACTCACCGAAATAGGGGTCGGTCGTGGTGTGCTATGCGTAGATGGTGGCGGCTATGCATAGTCGATCGTCGGTGGCGACAACGGGGTGGCGGTGCTCAACCATCGTCGACTGCTTGGTCGTCGGCGATGAGTGAATGGCAGCGGAGAAGTCATAGTCATTGTCATCGTCGGCCGACGGAGAGGTCGAGTGATCGAAGAAGACGAAGATGGTGAGGGCGGTAGTTGTGATGGTGATGGTAGTGGTCGGGTTTATATAGAGGAAGGCGATCGGTTACTAGGAGGTGGAGAGGTCGGAGGCGACGATCAACGATTACTGGGAGGGGGACTGGAGGGTCATCAGCAGTTAGGGAGGAGGTGAACCGAAGGGGCATCGGCCGGCCGAGGGAAGTCGGCGAGTCGCTGTAACGGTCGGTGGGGAAATTCAATTCTTCGGTTATTATAGTTATGTGCTAGCGGGTCGGGTACGGGTCGGGTTGGAGGGTTTGGGTCTAGATCCAAATCCATTAGGGGTTGGACTGGGTTGGATTAATTTGGTTTGGTTTGGTTCGGTTCAAGCATGTTCAGTCTGGTTTAGTTTGGTTTATTTAAAAATGATGTTTTTAGCTATTTAAAATTAGTTTTTGAGCCCAATAAATTCCAAAAAAATTATACTATATCTAAAATATAATTATACAATCAAAAATATAATTTTTACAATATTTTAATATTTATTTTAATTCATAAAAATATTAATCCCTGAAGAACATTTATTTTAAATAATTAAAAATCATAAAAAAATCCCAAAAATTCATATTTAAATTTCTAAAAAAATTTGGGTGTTTATAATCTTCTTACCTTAAAAGCATTACGTCCTCATAATTAAGAAAATAAAACATAACCGGTTAGAATAGATGACGCGGTTGCAAAAATGTTTGTTGTAGAACGACACAGAGAATAAGGAATCATGAACAAGGAAAAATCGAGAGAAAGGGTGAGGGATTCGTTCAAGCAGAATATGTAGGGAAGGAATAAAAACATTTTCCTAGGCAATTAGAGATAAGTAACTTAGAGTAAAGGAGTCTGGTTAGAGCAAGGATCAACTATAGCTTACAAAAACTAGGGTACTAGTTACTAATCTAGACTAACAAGTTCATGCTAGCATAATACTAGGCTTAGGCTAGGGAATGGAACTAACATGCACGAACTAAAGCATTACTAGAAATAGATAGCTATGATAAAACTTAAATCTTACTCATATTCACTACTCCTCGAGTCTATGCCTCCTTCAATGTCATCACAACAGCCTATCCACGTCCTTGTGGTGGTACCCTTTGCTGTTGTTGGGCCTGCTGGAAGAGTGCTGCTCGTGGTGCCAAGGGTGGCCTCGGCTGGTATCCTCTAGGTGCTGGTAAATCTTGTTGGTTAACCATTGGTGTTTCTCCTCGATGCTCTGTATAATTTCTGGATGAATGTTGGTTGGATCCACAAACCAAGCACAATCCCAATCTGAGTCGGCATTCCTTGGCGAGATGGCCTACCTTGCCACAATAATGACTAGTAGAGAATACTAGTGCTGGTGCTGGTATGGCTGATCGCTGAATCATCAGTGCTTTCTCTCGACGTTCAGGACAATCCCTTACCGAATGCTGACTGGATTCGTAAGTTAAATATAATCCTAATTTAAGTCTACACTCCCTCTCAATATGGCCTAACTTCCAACAGTAGTAACAAGTAGGAAGGGTTAGGGAATGCGATACTGCTCTCTGTAGTGGATTCATCTGTGGTCGCTTTGCAGCTCTTTCCTACTGTGCTCGGTCTGGTGCTAATGCATACGGCCGTTCTGGCTGGAATCTCTCCTGGTGACGCGATCCATGGGTCGGGCTGCAGTAAGGATGTCCGTGTAAGAAGTAGTTGCAATGGAGCTGATTAATTTCTGTAGCTCAGAGCTAAGTCCATCAAAGAACTTCTCCGCCTGGCTTTGCTGTGCCTCTTGATGAACCTGCTGTTGGGCTTGCATCATTGCATAGAATATTTGAAACATCTGTTGACCATCCATAGGCTGTCCTGGTGGAAAAATAGGCGTCGGTGGAGTAAACTACAGCGGTGGTAGAATGTCGTCTCGCCGGAACCTCGAGGCATGCTGATCTGCTTGACTGTTTTGGTCAGTGGAGGGATCTCCACTTAATGGCGTCACTCCATTGTCGTAGGTGACCACATTACCTTGTGGTGTGCCTGCCAAAGTCTCATCGCTAGCTCATGGATCAATTACTCTACATCCAAAGTAAACTATGAGAGGCGCACAAAGGAACCAAGGCAGGATGCAAGTCAAGAAATTATTTTGAAGTCGATATAGCGGTCAAGAACGAATTAATAAAGTGGATTAGATCCTATAACTTATCCTATCCTCATCGCAGGCTTGCTCGGTCGCTTAGTTGAAACCGAAGCAATATAGTGGTAGACCTGCATGGGCCACCACAAAAACTATGTCACCCCGCAATCCCAAAATATCGAGTGACTAGCCATGTGGCAATGGCCAGCAACACACTCTAATGGGCAAACCTAATTTAATGGACTCGTTAGAGTGTACTTAAGCTGTAAAATAATATAATGGTCTACGATATATGTCACATTCTAATTCTAATCTCATCCACAAAAGGTAAATATAAATATCAAATGTCAAACTAATTAAAGAGAAATATAATCCAACAAGTCTCAATACAAATATCTCGGGGAACAACCCGATAATGAGTTTAGTACAGTAATCCAAAAGACAGAAAATAGACTATCTAAAAATAGATATAACTGAGTATGTAACAAATACTCAGGAGAAATCCTCTGGCAATACCTCGTCCTTTGGTGCTGGTACTGCTCCAGTGTCTGCTCATGTCCCGTATACCTCGGGGTAGATCTCCTATGCTATACCTGGGACATAATCCGGATCCAGGTCCTCAGGGGACATAGCAAGGTACAAGAATAACTCAAGCCAAATAAAATACAGTAAAAAAATATATCAACAGGGAAAACTATGTAACCATCTATGTAAAATACAAATGAGAGCATTAATCATACTCAGGCTGAAACTACTATAGGCTCTGGAAAACCCATACCAGCATTTATTATCGCGAAGGGCCAGTACATGTGCCAAAGCTCTGGTTAGAGTCTAAGGCACTCCCAGAATATCTATATATATATAACATAATTAGATTTTAGTATGGTAAGACTCTTCCCACCCAATGTAACCTCACATCTCATGTCCATAACACGCAAGATCATGACCTCTAACTATTACAGTGGGTAATAATGATATCTTTATATATGCAAGTCATATATCATGAATCCTATAATCCTATACAGAATCACCATAAATATCTCAGGAAAAATTATGTCTCTTGAATTGTATCAGGTGTCCTATGGTATGACATACTTGGTAAAGTTTAGCAGGACGCAACCAGTTTCGGGAAATTTTGGGTGTTTAAAACCAAGTTTTTGGTCAACTTTACCCGCAAATAAAACACAACTTACAACTAATTAAAGGGTTTAAAACTTGGTTATGTCGTCTAATTTACTGTTCAATTGGAATTTAGAAATATTAAACAGGTTAGGAGAAAAATGGCCTTGAATATGGGGCTTCGGGACAGTTTCTGAACTCCAAATTTGGGTTAATTTTCCTATTTTTGCATCTCGGTTTGCGACTGACACAGGGCACGATACCCCAATCTAATTATACAGGGTTCGAGAGGGTCATACAGCGAACTCATCGCAACAAGCCGTTCGAAAATCGACAAAGCGAGGAGGAAGAAAAACTTACCGGAATAGGGGTCGGCCGCTGTAAACCCCCTCACCCAAAATAGGTATTTTGTGTGTATTTTATATTATTATATTTATTATAGATTATTTTAAATATTGAATTACTTTAGAATATTCTAGTAGTTAATTAGAAAATAAATTTCTTAGTATATTTACTTATTTAAATATTTATTTAGAATTATTTTTAGGCTATTTTAGATTTTTGAAGATTTTTCTAGAAAATTTTTTGGGTAATTAAAACATAGAAAACATAAATTTCTAGGACTTCTATGATTTACTTTGAGACCATACTTGCATGTTATTCCTACCAAATATTTATTTTAGATTAAAATATTTAATTATATTTTTTATAATTTATTTAGAATTTTAAGAAATTTATTTAGTTTTTTGAAATTAATTAGGATTTATTTGGTTATATATAGTCTTAATATTAGATAGATGTTAATTTAGTGTTAAAAGATATTAATAAGATTATATATAAATTATTTGTACTATCTTTAATTCTATTTAAGATTATAAATTATTGAGATAAACTTAAACTCTATTTTTAAATTAATTCAAATCCTGAGCCTACTAGGAAAGCAACTTCATACATATCCTATCCTTATTTAAACTGATCATATTCATATTCAAATTAGCAAATCATAGTCGTATTCAATTAAGTAGTCTCCACCATAATAAATACCTCATCCTTCATATTTTTCTTCCCCAAATTTACCTCTTTTTCGTCCAAAAAGAGTCAAAATTCGTCATAAATTCAGCCTCATTTTTTAGTATTTTATGACGACTTAAAAAGATGATACCTCCTAGCTCCGGACTCCAAACGCGCTCCAGTTTTTTTTCTTAGAACAATATCAAGGTTACTTTTCTGAATATATAAATTATTTTAATAATTTCAGAACCTATTTTTCCTGAAAATTCTAAAAGTGTCAGTTGTCCAAAATCAGACGCGTTTTGGTATTTTGAAGATTTTGGGAGATCCCGAACTCGGAATTACAAACCGTTTAAAGTTTCGAAAAGCTGACATGATGAGATTCCAGAAAAGTATTTTTACAGAATTTAAAATATAAGTTTCTACTGTAAAATTTGTGCAACGTAGACGTAAATAGGAAACCACTGAAAACTGTTATCTGTGCGCCCTTGTGGCCATAACTCTTTACTGACTTGTGATTTTATGAAACCGTTTATTCTAGTATTCATGTAACATTGAAATATATAGGATTCCATAACTCTTTACTAACTTTTTGGTCAACGGATTGCCTCGATTTGCGTGCCATGGATCACAAATCCTTAAAGTTGACTTTCTTTGGACCAAAATTTGAGCTTAACAATAAAATCAGATTATAATAAGATTAAAATACTATTTTAGGTTATTTTATTCAGAATTAAAATAGATTAAAATGGAGGAACCTATTCACCCACTTTTGTAACCTTGCTTATTTAATTTATGTGACGGGTAGATCGGACGACGCATTGAGTTGGGACTTCATTCTTTTTCAGATCAGGCAAGATACCTTGCCAAATTGCTTACAGTATTTTGCATGCTTAGTATATTTATGTATATTTATTGCATTTCTATTTATTCATTGCATGTGTAGTTTTCTTTCAGTCATTACTATATATTAGATATGTTGACACACACATGACACTTAGTATCATGAGAGGACAATCAGTAGGCGTATGGGCTTTAACCACTCTGGTAAACCGTAGTAACTAGCACGCACTATGGTGGTCGTGTCCGATGGTCGCTACCCCCGAGGTATGTCGATTGATGGAGTCACGAGGGTCGCTACCCCTGAGGTATGTCGGCTGATGATATTCTAGACAGGTGTGTGAGTTGTGAGGCTTCGATCGAGTAGCCTATCCTTGCCAATACGTCAAAAAGTTGTCCTCATTTACATTCATATAGATTGTCTTGTACAGCGTACTTATATATTTTCAAACATTATGTATGTTCACTGTATTCAAATTGGCATGCTTCTATGTATCTTGTTACGTCCCTCTGAGGACCTGGTCCATTTCCAGGTGTAGATGTTCACGAGTATTCAAAGGAGCACAGATCCGGACTTGCTACTGATCGTTGAGGAGGTTTACTCTTCGGGCCTAGTATTTATTTGTTGCTGTACCTATATTGTGTTGCTTTTATATTCGAGTTGGTAGTAGATTTGTTTCCATCCGACTGTCATCTTTAGATACTTCTTATTGAGATCTAGTTATATAGATGTTGGTCATTTATTTATATTGATTTTTTGTGGATGAGATTTAGATTGTACCCTGTGACTTGTGATACATTTTATAACACTTGTGGATTTGATATTCATATTACAACGTATGTATGGGTTATGGTTTCCATATATTGCAGTTGCCATATCCATGCGGCTGGCATGCTTACGGGTCCTAGTCCTATGTATTTTAGGACTGGGACGTGACAGCCGCGGTGTGCTACGCGTAGACGGTGGCGGCGATGCACAGTCGATCGTCGGCGGCGACTGCGGGGTGGTGTTGCTCAGTCGTCGGCGGCTGCTTGGTCATCGGCGGTGAGTGAACGGTGGCAGAGAATTCATCGTCGTTGTCGTCGTCGGTCGGCGAAAAGGTCGAGTGACCGGAGAAGATGAAGATGGTGAGGGCGGTGGTTATAATGGTGGTGGTGGTGGTTGGGTTTATATAGGGGAGGGCGATCGGTTACGAGGAGTTGGAGAGGTCAGAGGAGGCGGTCGGCAGTTATGGGGATGGGGGCTGGAGGGTCGCCAGCGGTTAGGGAGGAGGTGAACCGAAGGGGTGTCGGCCAGCGGAGCAAAGTCAGCGAGTCGCTATAACGGTCGGGGAAGAAATTCAATTATTCGGTTACTATTGCTATGTGCTAGCGGGTCGGGTTCGGGTCGGGTTGGTGGGTTTGGGTTTAGATCCAAATCTATTAGGTGTTGGGTTGGGTTATTTTAATTTGGTTTGGTTTGGTTTGGTTCAAGCTAGTTCAATGTGATTTATTTTGGTTTATTTAAAAACAATATTTTTAGCTATTTAAAAATAGTTTTTGAGCCCAATAAATTCCAAAAAAATTAGACTATATCCAAAATATAATTATTCACTAAAAAATATAATTTCTACAATATTTTAATATTTATTTTAGTTCATAAAATTATTAATCCATGAAGAACATTTATTTTAAATAATTAAAAATCACAGAAAAATCCCAAAAATTCATATTTAAATTTATAAATTTTTTTGGGTGTTTACCTCTTATGTGTCTCTCTCTACACCCAATGTAACCTCATGTCTCATGTCCACGATGTCTCATGTCCATAACATGCAAGATAATGACCTCTAGCTAGTACAATAAGTCATAATGATATCCATATAATATACAAGTCTCATGTCACGAATCATGGAAGCCTATACAGAATTACCATGAATAACTCAGGAAAGATTATGTCACATGAAATAGTATCAAGTGTCCTATGGTATGACGTACTTGGTAAAGCAAGCACGCAAAACTAGGATCATGGAATTAACTCTCTAAGTGACGTTGCACGACTTCGCGTATGGCGTCGACACCTGAATCTTGTTAGGACGCTAAGCAATGTCTCAAGGTCCTAGGTTGAACAGGTATATCATAAGAATATATATAAACAAAATAAATACAAGCAGATAATATAACAAGATCTACTGCAAGTTTGGCAAGGTACACTTGCCTGGGTTCTGAACTTTGTCATCTACTCCTGAAAAAGTGGAATCTGCACGTACAACTTCGGATGCTGAAACAAACATCACCAATTTTCTCAGAATACTTGAAATAGCTATGATTGACTACCCATAACTCCAATTTGGACACAGGGGCAAAATTGACAGTTTTGGATCAAAGCGGGGTCTACATGTGGCCTACTTCGCACCGAAAAATGTGCCAGAGATAAAGTTCTCCAAATTTGTCAAACTTAGTATCTACGAGTCTAGAATGATGATAAGAACTGAACGGGACATCCAGAACTGGATTCTGATGAGCCGTTCACGAAATCGTCCGTTATGTGGACCGTGGGGCCTACGAAATAGTGTTTCGTCAATGTTCTCAGATTTGAACGAAACTTGGGTCACTAGACCAGCGTAACGCTGCAAATCCAATGGCATAAGTTTTGTTGCTAATCGGCTAGTACACACGAAGTTTTGGTAAGATGTCAGAATAGGCCAATACGGTACTTTTTGACGGATACGCGTTGATTTCAGCATGCACAAACGTTCAAATCAAGTTCCACAAAAACCCATACGTCCGCATTGATGTTACGCCTTTCTTACAACTTGCACATGACAAAGTTGCCTCGTTTGCCAGGACACACCCCGTATCGGAGATTTTGGGTGTTTTAAAAATAAGTTTTTGGTTATTTTGGAACCAGAATAATTTAACCATTAAAGCAAATTAATAAAAACTTAAAGAACAGTAAAAATCTTTGTTATATTGTGAATAAGTCCTTTCAATTATATTTTGAAAATAATTAATGAGTTGGTAGAAAATTGGACATGAATAGGGGTACTTGGATTGAATTTCTGAACTTTTTCCGAACAGTTTTTTGTCCAACTTTCGGTCAATTTTTCGGTCAAACCAGGCTGCCTAAATTTGTTTCACTTGAAGAAAATCCTAGAGGGTTAGGTTATGAACATACCAGCGAAGATGGGGCATAAAACGGATGAGCGAGTAGGGCAGAATCTTCGCTTGAAGGGGGGGCCTACGGTGCTACTACTGCTGCTGTCGGCCGCACGACTGCTGCGGCGGTGCTCCAGCGCTGCTGCGGCGTAGAGGCGCTTTGGGCGGTCGGCGGCTCCATCGGGGTGATGGTGGAGGTGGTGGAGGCGTGGGTGATGGTGGAGGTGGTGTAGGATTAGGGTTAGGGTTTTAGTAATATATATAGGGAGAGAGAGCTAAGGTCTGTGAAGGGTAGTTGTAGGTTTTGGGTTTGGGTTTACGTTTAATTGGTTTGGGTTTGGGTTTGGGTTTGGATTAATGGGTTTAGGTTTGAGTTTGGATTTAGAATTTAGGCTTTATTTTGTTTCTTTTCTTTTGTTTTATTATATTCAATCGTTATATGTAGAAAATTCCTAAAAATAGTTAGGTTCTTGGAAAAAATTCTAGAAATTTATATTTCCTCCAACAATTAATTTACAACTAAATCATATCAATTCAAAAGATGTTTACTAAATATTAATAAATATTAAATTAATTAAATAAATCAATAAATTCTATTTTTTATTTAATATTATATTGGGAGCATGCAGGGGGTTCGAATAACGCAACTCGAGTGTCATGTGCGTAATAGGACTAGTTAGGCTTATACCATGAATTTAGTTAGAATCAATGGATTGGTGTGGCATGTTAAAATCGTACGCCACGACAAAATGGTTAATTAATCATCATTTTGTCGTAATTGTGTCAGGAAAGTTGTGCGACCAAAACAAGGCATGAGATTGCGAATTTGTGAGGGACGGTCAAGGCAGGAGCCTAATTTGACTCGTCTTAGTTGAGCATACTAGGTTGGTTGGAAGGAAAAGGCTAGTGTTGCACTCAAGATCTTAAAACTATGGGGGTTGGTTTCCAAAGTTTAATTAAATTATCGAATAAATATTTAAAATAAAAAATAATAATTATTAATTACCGAATAACCCTTTATAAAAAATAGGGTGCTCACACAGATAGTTCTCCCGAAACTGCTGGATTCTTGGGTACTTTCTTCAAGCACTGATGGTACATTATTAAGATCAGCATTGTTGATGCAGTCAATACATTCATGGAAGGGGCAAGATATCCTAGAGCCATAGCTAATACCCTCCTTTTCCTTATCCCAAAATGTGAGAACCCCAGTTCCTTTATGGACTATTGTCCGATAAGCCTATATAACATCAACGACAAGATCATTTCTAGCATAATTACGAGGAGGATGTCTGGTCTCCTCCCCAAAATTATCTCGATAGAGCAAAGCAGGTTTATGCGTGGTGGAAACAATGTTGACAACATTATGCTCGTGTAGGAGATCATTAGCGGCATGGGATTCAAAAACTATGGTGGCAATGTCACTATTAAAGTGGATATGGAGAAGGCATATGATCGCTTGGATTAGAAATTCATGATTTGGGTCCTTAGAAGATTTGGGTTTGCAAAAATCTGGATAAACATCCTGTGGCAGATGAGTGGTTTTCTCCGGTCATTAACGGAGTTCCTTTTGGACACTTTAAATCTTATCGTTGGGTTAGGCAAGGCGATCCTCTTTCGTCGTCTCTCTTCATTATTGTTGCTATGGTTCTGAGTCACAACATTATCAAATTGGGATCGTGCCCTAGCATCAAAAGATTTTGTACCACCAATGGCTGCCCCCTTGTTACTCACCTCGCATATGCATATGATCTTATCATCTTCTCCTCCGGGGACAAAAAAACTATGCTCAAAATAGGAGCATTATTGGAAAAATATGCTCGAATTTCTGGCCAAATAGTGAATTCCTCTAATAGCATCATCTACGTCCACGAATCCTCCTTTTCCTCCAACAATGAAGAGCTTGCTACTATCTCCTATTTTGAGATTAAAATCCTTCTTTTAATTACTTAGGTTGTCCTCTCACCTATGGGAGAAGGAGTGATTCTATGTTCAAAACTCTAATACAGAAAATCAAAAATAAGTTAGAGGGTTGGCACAACGACCTTTTATTCCGCAGGAGAAAACTAGTACTTCTCAAGCATGCGATTACCTCCATTCCCCTTTACACCCTATCAACCTGCAGCCCTCCAAAAAGTATTATCCACATTCTATAAAAGCTCTTCAATTGCTTCTTTTGGGGTTATAAACTAGGTACCCTTAAACCTCGATTGGCTAGTTGGAAGTCTATCTCTAAACCGACAAAAGAAGGGGGCTCAAAATTCGTAGTATCACTGAGAAATGATTGATGCATTCTTTCTAAATTTTGATGGAAGTTGAGAACCAATTCCTCTCTCTGGTGTGTTTATATAATGGCTCACTATTGCCTTCACATTAACACTATGTCTGCAGTTTCCAACAGTGACGTGTCTCATGTTTGGAGAAGACTGCTTTAGGGCAGGGAACTCTGTCATGCCCCAGTCCCAAAATACGTAGAACTAGGAACACGTAAGCATGCCAGCCGTATGTGTATGGAGACTCCAATATATGGAAACCATAACACATGCGTAAGCCGTATTATGAATAATAATTCATAAATGGTATAAACTATCACAAGACACAGGGCATCATCTAAATCTCATCCACAAAAAATCAAATAGAAATAAATAACCAATAACCAAGTAACTAAATCTCAATATGAAGTATCTAAGGATGATAGTCGGGTGGAAACAAATTCACTACCAAACTAGAATATAAAAGCAAACAAAATATAAGTACATCACTAATAATCACGAGGCTCGAAGAGAAGACCTCCTCGAAATATAAGTAGCAAGTCCAGATCCATGCTCCTACGAATACTCATGAACATCTACACCTGGAAAGGGACCAGGTCCTCAGAGAGACATAACAAGATACGTAGAAGCATGTCAATAAAGTACTGAAATAAATATCCAATGGGTCACCTAATCATCTATGTGAATGCACTTTGAGAATAGCTTTCCAACACGTGGGCTATCTGGCCAAAATAGGATTGGCATGATTCTCTTGGAGATTCAGGGGCCTAAAAAGCATGTTATCTTTTGAACGACAGAGGCCGCCAGGAAAGTGCAAAGGAGCCCAAACGCCTTACTTGTTATTTTCCGTACCCCATGCTCTAAGCATGTCACATCCATGACATAATACCTCTAATAACTGCCTGGTCTTCTAGCATGTAAAGTTTCTATCGGCAGTTATTCCCTATCGCACGTCCCACACGTACAAGAGGCCAACCCAATACGCAGTCCATGTCCTACATGAGACTCACATCGTATAACAGCTATGTCACGGCCAATAAAACCTAATGATACCTCATGATAATAGGGTGGTCTCATAAACTAGGTCAATGCATATACATAATAAAAACAGAATACGACGCCATCGTCGTTGCACCCAAGTTTGCTTGGACTCGCAGTTTATATCGCAGTTTAAAATATATGAACTAAATAAGCAGAAATAAGATGCATGTAACATATGGAATATGAATTACAATATAATGGCAAGGTATACTTGTCTGACAAGAAACTGCATAGTACCAATAACCTGCTCCTGAAGTCGCACAGAACAATCTAATAGTCCTATATACATATAATATAACACAATACAATATCAGCCATTACAGTAATACATACACAACCATAATTATACTGGACTCAGAGGGTACACTAGAGGTGACACTGGTTAACTAACATGGTCAATTGTGCGTCTAATTATGCGGGTGTCCTGTATTAAATATTGTATCAAAATAAGA
Organism: Iris macrosiphon; assembly: GCA_036927795.1. Taxonomy (NCBI): domain Eukaryota; kingdom Viridiplantae; phylum Streptophyta; class Magnoliopsida; order Asparagales; family Iridaceae; genus Iris; species Iris macrosiphon. The sequence continues at coordinate 64,800,335 of JAYESA010000006.1, read as the reverse complement.
CAGTGAACTAACATGTGTCTAAGCCAGTACGTTAAAGTATACAAGGTAGTCAACACACAAGTTCGTAGGATCACTTGGTCAAACATAATATGGGATATCCATAATTACCTAGGGGCATACAGAATAAATACATATATAATCATAATTAGCATTATCATTTAAATTATTTACATAAAACATACATATATATATATATATATATATATATATATATATATATATATATATATATATTCATATGCATATGTGTACGCATACGGGTCATACGGTCAAATGTCAATACAGGGTATCTACTACTAACACTTAGGGTCACTCAGCATCTATCATACAGTCATACCTAGTACTAGCATTAATTACCATACGATGTATAGGTACCAATTAATTATCCTACACACACACACACTAGTCTTTAGGTGAACTGACACGGTCTGTACTAAACCGAACCATGAAGCAACACTAATCACTAGCACATATAAAATGAAAGAAGAGGGACAAGTTCAAACCTCGGGGTTAGCACGCACGGGCTCGAGGATCGAGGGTGACTGTGACAGGTCATCTTTGGCGAGGGTGACTGGTCTATGACGACGACGATGATATCGGTGTTGATGATGATGATGAGGGTTATGATTGGTGACGACGATTGTGATGATGATTAGGTGATGTTGGTGATTAGGGTGATGATGATGATGATTGATGAAGGGGATTAAGGTGAGGATGATGATGATGAGATGATGATGATGAGATGATGATAATGAGATGATGAGATGATGATGATGAGATAATGAGATAATAATGGTGATAATGATTAAGGTTAAGGGAAGGATGATGAGAATAATAATAGTGATGATGATGATGAAGGTGATTAATGATGATAATGAGGGTTTTGATGAGGATGATCAGAGTCCGGCGAGGGGAAGATCGGGAAGAGGGAGAGAATGGGATGGTTGCTGGGAGTAGTGTCCAGGGAAGAGAGTGGCCAGGCGGTCGTTAATGGCGGAGATGGTGGTCATGCAGTCGAGGTTCAGGCCATTACGGGTGATCACCGGGGGAGTGGAGGTCGGGCCGTGTGTCAATGGCGATGGTGATGGTGATGGTATTGGAGAGGTGAACGTGATGGATGGTGGTCGGGTTATGCTCCAGTGAGGCTACTCGGTGCTCAAGCGAAGGAGGGAAGAAAGAAAGAGATCTTGACAGGTTTATATATATTGATTGTGTGGTTGCCCTCCTTTTGGAGAGGTCATGGCCAATTTTTGTGTGAGATTGTTATCTAGATAGTTGACCTAGACAGCGTTCTACCGCCGATGCTGCGGCGTAGGCTGGACGTACCCATGACTCATGCCCGATTTTTCGGGTGCGGGTCGTGACACATTTTTGGTGGTGGCCCCATGCAGGTCTCGATTCGCAATTAGTACAATGTCGTGGTGGTACAATAATTTAGTTGTACTACTGCGAGCCTGCTATAGGATCTAGGATCTAGGATGAGAGTGTACTCAATCACGACTAGGAACAATTCCAATCTAATTATTCTGAAATTGTTTATTTTGAAATATTACTGTCCTTCTTTGATGATATCGTATCTTGTACCGTATTGACTTCTTTTGATCTGTGTTCAGGATGCCTCCGAAGACACGATCTCATCGTACCGTTCCAGCAGTTGCCACTGAGAGGTCTGCTACCTCTCGTCCAGCTCGTATTCAGGCAGCTGCTACCGCTCCACTCACCACTCCTGCAGTTGAGGGAGCATCTGCTTCTCTCGGGGATCCTCCTTCACCTGTCGATCCGAGGACTACCCAGTCGTTCCGGTGGTTCCTCCACCACTTCCTGCTCCAGTAGATGCCGCGCAGTTGTTTGCGTTCTTCAGGGAGATGATGGACGCGCAGTACCGTCAGGTGGATGTGATGAGGCTGGGCATTGAGAACACCCACCAGGTGGCCATAACGGCAGTGGATAGGGTGGCACAGATTCAGCCACAGGCAGATCAGATTCAGCATCCGAGGCCGGGCAGTATTATCGACTTTCAGAGGATGCGACCCAAGGAGTTCCGTGGTACAAAAGGGATCCTCTACGCGGATGACTGGATAGAGCAGATCGAGGGGATCTTCAGGCTGGCGCAGATTCCAGACAGCATGTAGATAGAGGCAGCGGGCAGTCAGATGTTCGACCTCGCTTTGACATGGTATCGTACAGATACGAGGATTGCGGCGCCAGGGCTTACTTGGGAGGCTTTCAAGAGGCTTTTTAAGGAAAAGTTTTTCTCTGATGTGGCGCTCAGTGCTTTGGAGAGCCAGTTCGAGGCACTCGTCCAGGGGAGCATGACGGTGGACGAGTACGCAGCGGAGTTCTGCCTTCTGGGCAGATTTGTAGAGGGCTTGAGTGAGGCAGCCAAGGCGAGGAAGTTTCACAAGGGCTTGGTTATGGCAGTCAAATCTTTGACCAGGAGCGACCGCGAGGCAACTTTTGAGCAGATAGTAGGAGATGCTCAGAGAGCAGAGGATGACTTGGAGCTCAAGTCCAAGAGAGGCAGGGATGATTCAGGCAGTGCGAGTGGCAGTGCGGGGCCAGCTAAGCGTCCCTATGTACAGAAGGCAGCGCAGCAGGGTCAGGATCAGAGGGTGCCCACTTGTGCCTACTGTAGGAAGGCAGGACACACTTGGGATATTTGTAGGAGGAGGCTGAAGGTGTGTTTGTTCTGTGGATCCGCTGCTCACCAGATGCGAGATTGGCCCACTGCACCTCCATTGGGTGGAGCACAGGATCAGAGAGTTGGAGTTAGGTCACCTGTGGCACAGCATCATACCCCGCACCAGAAGAGGGATACACCCCAGCAGGGCAGGGCTTATGCATTGACGGTCGAGGAGGCCGATGCTACGGATGTCGGGTTAGCAGGTCTGTCTCTTGTTTCTTCTTCCTGTCCTTTTCCATTCCTGTGGTGTGCTTCATTAGTACCTGTCAGATTTTCTTGTGCTGTGGTAGATAGTGTAGTAACCCTGATTGAGACTGTGATAACACGACCAGTAGGACCCTGATCTTGTATGTTGTTTAGGTAGAATTTCTTGACTGTGATTGCTGGGGGTTTGACCTAGAAGGAGTGTGATTGACTTTAAATTTCGAGGACGAAATTTTCTAAGGAGGGTAGACTTGTCACCACCCAATTTCCAGAGCCGGGTATTTTTTTATTTTTTATCTGGTTAAGTGTGTATTATTTATAATTAATTGTATTTATATTTAATTAATGATTGTACTATATTTTTATTGATTGTTTAAGGATTTTGGCTAGCCTGGACCCATGTCAGACCCTAGTGGACCCATGTCCGACCCAGCCTACACCCCTGTGAGACTTATTTTTGGCTTTAGAATATTTATTTTATTTTTAGGAGGTTAGTTGGAGAGATTTGGAGCTAGTTTGAGTGCTTTTGGAACCCGAAATCCGAAACCAAGTGAGTAGGGGCATTTTGGGAATTTGGTGACTTATGTAAACCCCTACCTACCCCCACCCGTGAGCATCCAGCAGCCCATTCCCGTGAGGAGCAGCCCCTCTCTCCCCCTTTGTTCATTCCACTACTTCTTCTTCTTCTTCTTCTTCTTCACATTCTACTTCTTCTTTCTTCTTCCTTCCTTCTCCAAGTAAGCTTTTCTTCCTTTTTCTTCCTTATTTCTTCTATTCCTTCTTCTTTATGCTTGCCCTAACCTTGCATTTTCCTCAACCTAGGTGGGTAGAGTTTAGATTTGGAGTTGGAGCAAGATTTGGGAGCTTGGAAGCTTGGTTTGGAGGATTTGGAGCATTTTGAAGATTTTGGCTTGGGATTCCAACTCCCAAGAGGTAAACCCTAATTTTCCCCTTATAATTACTCTTTTATAGTATAATTAATAGTTTAGAACCTTCCTAGACCCTTAGGCTACCCGTAGGAGGAAGTTGGAACTAGTTTGGTTGAGTTTAGAGACTTTGACACTAGGTTTTGTGTCAATTTTGGGTGAAATCCGAATTTGGCCCAATTTTGGGTGATGCCCTAGGTTAGACGGACATAGGTGGACATTGTCGGGTATCTTGAGGGTGAGTGTGTATCTCCGTTCGGACACGGGAAGTCGTGTCGCGAAGAAACGGGCGTTTCGGGCGAATTTGGGGCTTTTCGTCGTCGTCGATTCTAAGTGGATGCGCATTTCCGCCATGGACCTAGAATCGACACGGGAGCACATTTTCTAGGATCTAGACATTGTTTAGAGCGCGTGGGTAAATTTTGGGCCGATTTCGAGTTCGTTTGGTGTGCGTTTCAGGAGGTTTTCTGAGCCGCGCACCACGTGTTCGTCGAAATGACCGAACGGCCATTTTGACTTGGTTTCCTTGTTTCGGGCTTGTGCGCGCGTTGGGTTAGTATCGGGGAGTGTGTGCTAGAGTTTTCGAGTTATATTTTATATATTTTAGGGTATTGGTGAGTGTCGGGGTTGTTGGGCGTGTGGTTTGTGTGTTGTTGTGTGTTGTGTTGTGTTAGTGTATATGTATATATATATATATATATATATATATATATATATATATATATATATATATATATATATATATATATATGTATATATTTATATGTATTTGTATATATGTATATATATTTATATGTATAGGTGTGTGTATTTATATTAGTGTGCTTGTGGGTGTATATGTCTATGTGTATATACATATGTATATGTGTAAGTGTGCTTGTGTGTATCTGTATATATATATATATATTTGAATGTGTGTGTATATATATATATCTTAGAGTGTGTGTATTGAGATGTATATATATATATTTGTATGTGTGTATATATATATTAATATGTGTGTTTATATATATATATAGCTATGTATATATTTGTGTGTGAGTGTGTGTATTAGTGTGTTTGTGAGTGTGTAGGTGTGTGTGTTAGAATAGGTATAAGTGTATATATATATAGGTATCTAGTAGTATATATATGGTTATATATGTGTATATATATATATATATATAGGGTGATAAATATATATATATGTATAGGAGTGTGTGTGTGTGTTTGTAGTTAGAGGGGGGGTTTAAGAACCTGGAACAGCAGCTGCTGCTGTTGCCCTGCAGCAGCAGTAGGAGGAGCAGCCAGCAGCAGCAATGGTAGCATAGAGCAGCAGCATCAGCAGTAAATGCAAGGGCAACAGCAGGGAGCAGTAGTAGCTAGTGAGGGAAGAGAGATTGATATATATATATATATATGTTGATAGATAGATAGATAGATAGATATATCAATAGATAGATAGATAGGTAGATGGATAGATAACTAGATAGTTAGATAGTTAACTAAGATAAATAGATAGATAGACTAATAGATAGATAGATAGATAGGTGAATAGCTAGGTTGATAGATAGATATATAAATAGATAGATTAATACATAGATGGTTAGATAGATACATAGGTAACTAGATACCTAGGTAGTTAGAGATAAATAGATAGATAGATACCTAGTAGATAGATATCTCGATATCTATATAAACCCATAGATAGATGGCTAGATATTAGATAGATATATAGTATATATCTAGATAGGTAGATGGATAGGTAGAGGGATAGCTAGATATATATAGATATATATAGATATATATATATATATATAGATATATACATAGCTAGATAGATAGTTAGATATCTAGGGGTATATATATATATATATGTAATAGTTAGATATCTAGGGGTATATATATATATATATGTAAGGTAAGGTAAGGTAAGGTAAGGTAAGGTGTGTAGATACCTAGGTATATGCATATATATATTAGATATATATATTTTAGCCTAGATTATAGCTAGATATATATGTTTATGCATAGTTAGTTAGCTAGAGGGGTAGTCGGGTTGAGTTTAGAGCGGTATCTCAATACCTTGAGATACCGAGGTATTTCAATACCTTAAGATAACCAAGGTATTGGGTTTCGAACGGGGTTTTTGAGCAATAGCCTAGGAATAGTATTGGAGTAATTTTTATATGTATATGTGTATATATTTACGCGTGCTAGCATAGGTTTTAGAGGGTATAGGCGGGGTATATAGCCTAGGTTGAGGTATCGGATACCGAGGGTATCCCGGTATCTCAAGGAGGCGAGTTTGCGAGTTTTCTAGCTTAATGAGCTCGATTTGACCTAGAAATTCAGGAGCACCCTAGTTTGACCCAGACTTGACCGTAGTTGACTCGGTTGACCGCCAAAGTCAACTTTTGACCTAGTTTTGACCCAGAGTTGACTTTTTGGACCTAGAGTTGACTTTTGACCCAAATTTCACCGGTTTGACCCGTTTGACCTAGAACGACCCTAGAAGCCTATTTTTTAGTTATTTTATATCTGTTTAACTCATTAGAACCCTGTTTTACTTTGCTTTTCGCATAGGTCCTTGCGACACCGGTTCGGATCGCCAGTTGCTCAGGACGTCAGGCGAGTACATTCTCTGATAGTTTTTATTATTTGATGATTATTATGATTCAGCTTCTAGTATAGTATCATCTGATTATTCTGGCACAACACGGGACACTGATTGATATTTCTGGATTCATTTATTTGTGACACGTACATTTTATGTTTCTGGCCCCTATTCTGGAATCACTACAGGCATCACCTACAGGCATCACTCATGTTCAGGCTGGACTCATCTTGATTTGCGTGTCGGGTCTTGGATCCACTTGTATTAGTCGGGGCGGGGAAATACTCGAGTAGACATGTAAACATTCCCATCTGGAATCATCAGGCATCACTCCCTCTGGTCTAATCTGGAATGATAGCAGTCACGCACCCAGTGCGTGGTGAGCCGTACTTACCCCTAGCCGTTTACATGTCGAAACAAGTATTTCAAAGACACCGAGTTCATTCTTTATAGTCTGGACTCTCATGCATTTCTTGACTTGTCTCACTTACATGTTTCTGGACTTGACTCACTACATGTTTTTCATGCTAGACTCACTACACGTTCATGTGCACAGACTTACTCTTAGTGTAGATTTCTTGTATCTTGCAGTTATTACTATCTTGCTCTGATATCCATGCATCTTTACCTTTATGCACCAGTTATACATATTTCCTTGTTTCATACTTGCTTCATTCTTCTTGCTACTTGCTATAACTGTTTTATAGTTTTTATCATTTAAATGGAACTGCTGTTAGAGATGTACTTGCTCCAGTCCTGACTGGACATATTTTTTAGAGTATCCGGAGGAGTGGTGTCCGACGTTTTATGGACCTGAGCCTGTCGATGGTGCAGACAGGGACCCTCTAGCTTAGGGGTGATTTCCTGGTTGGTAGCCGGGATCACTGAGACTTTGTTGTTGTTTTTATTAGCTTTTAGCACCAGATTTGTCTCCGGTTTTGGATTGAGACCTTGTTTGTATATTATTTTGGATATTATTGTATTATTATTATTGATGTTGTGGTTGTTGTAGTAGTTGTTGTTGGTTAGACTTTATAGTTGTTAGATTTTTGTGTTATCTTATCGTGCTTAGATTCGTGATTGAGTATATTGTGATTATCATTATGATATTTGCTCCTCCGCTTAGAGTTGAGATCTTGACTGGTTTATATATATTGATTGTGTGGTTGCCCTCCTTTGGAGAGGTCATGGCCGATTTTTGTGTGAGATTGTTATCTAGATAGTGACCTAGACAGGGTGTTCTACCGCCGATGATGCGGCGTAGGCTGGACGTACCCACGACTCATGCCCGATTTTTTGGGTGCGGGTCATGACAACTATCATATAGATATTGAAGAGGGTTAAGTGGTGAACGTACCGGTGAAGACGGGGTCAAGTTTGGTTGAGCGAGGTGACGGAAAACAACACGTGAACACAGGTACTTCGTTGATTGAAACTGCAACGCGCGGAGTCGCGGTCGTCGGGGGTCGGTTTCCGGTGGCTGGAGGCGGCTGACGGTGGGGGCTGGCGGCGTGGTCTAGGGCTCTGGTCGCTAGGGTTTAGAGAATGATCTAGGGTTTAGGGTTTTCGATTGAATGATGTTATATATAGCAAAGGGAGAGAGGAAATCGCGAGCTTAGCGCGGTAGGGAGGTTTGCTTAGTTGCTGGCTGCTGCTAGCTTTGTTATTCCAGCGGGCCGGGTCATGGGGGAAATTGGGATCGGGTTTGGATAGATGGGTTAACGGATAGACTATAGGGTTTTGGGTAGTTTAGGTGGATCCATTAGGAATTATGTTTTTTTTTCTTTTTTTCTCTCTTTTTCCTTTTTCATTTCTTTCTCTTTCTATTTCTTATATATATATCTATATATATATATATAATATATACTATATATATATTATATATATATATATATTATATATATATATACACATGAAAAATATAGAATTTGTATTAATGCATACCATTAAGCTAGCAAAATATCCAAAGGGTCTCCTACATGAATAAATTAGGAAAATTTATACTGGCTCCATAAATCTCCAAATTCACAAACACCTAAAATAAAATTTAAATAAAATCTATTTCTCCTAATTAGCCCATAATTACTACAATTAAATTAATTAATTAATTAAAAAGGATAAATACAATTTTTAGGATTAGGGGTTTTACAACTAAGGCTATCCATAGGAATTAAAATTAGGTTCATAGAAGGCCTATGGAGAAAGTTATGTGGTGTTTTGTGTAAATTTTTGGAGAATTTCGAGATTGACACAACTTACGTTTGTCAATAGGTCAATTAGACCAAATTAAAATGTGTTTGATTGTTGTGTGGATAGTGTTATATCCACAATTAGATACGTGTAGGCCGGTATCCAACAATTTTGAGATACGAGTTGATTTGGAAGTTTTCCTCCGACACGGGAGTTTGAGCATGTCATATTTTGACACGAATAGGTAGATGAGTAATTATCTCTTCGTATTGTTCATAATTATTAAATTAGACTTGCTCGTGTCCGTTGGAATATAATTGGTTGTATGGTGGAGCCGTATCACAAGCATATCATAGATTCTAATATGATACGGGTGCGATTAACTTTACGTATGTGTTCCTTGCAATTTAATTCAATTGTAGATATTATAAATGTTGTAATTATAATTATTATGTGATATATATATATATATATATATATATATATAGTATATATAATATATATATATATATAATATATATTATATGTGTGTGTATATTTATATATTGATCTAGAATTTATTTTGATGTATTGGTGATCATGGGAGAGTAGAAGTTCATGTGTTTTCTCTAATATATATATATTAATATATACATGTATGTGGTTTATATATATATATATATATATATATATATGATGTGTAGAGGTATATATAAATATATGAGATGTGTATTTATGTGTGTGAGCTTGAGGGAAGAAGAAACAATGGAAAAATAGTGAGAAAACAATGAAAACAGTAAAAAAAAAAGAAGTAATGATAAGCAGTGGAAGAAAAGCTTAGAGAAGCAGCAGCAAAAGTAGTTGAAAAGCAGCAGGAAGCAGAAGTCAAGAAGCAGTAGCAGCAGCCGCAGAAAGCAAAAGGCAAGCAGCGGTAAGCAGCAGAAGCAGAAGGAAAAAATAGCAAGCAGCAAGCAGCAGTAAGCTACGGCAGCAACTTATCAATTAGATGTAGCTTATTGATAAGGTTATTAAGGTAGTATATATATATATATATATATATATATATATATAAGCTAAGTTAATTTATTTGATAAGCTAGTAAGCTAGTACATTAGTATATATATAAATAATATATATATAATTAATTAGTGTATATATATATATATTATATATATATATATATATATATATATATATATATATATATATGTATATATGAAATAATTAGTTTATATTAATAAGCTATTAGTATATTTATATTGTTAATAAGTTAATATATAATTATATATGAGATTATATATACATAAGTACTAGTTAATATTAGTTAGCATTATTTCTAGATTCCTTGGGGTTCATCAAGGTAATGAGAGTGAGATATCTCGGGTACGGGTATTAAATATCAAGGAGATGTTAGTATATAGTTTAGAATATTATTGTTATAAGTTTTTAAATACATATTAATGTATAGTGAGGTGTAATGAGTAGTAATTATATATTAGATATTGAAATACCTTGTGATACCAAGGTATTGTCAAGGTATTGGATTTTACTCAAGGTATTGGGTTTACACATCAAGATGGAGTGTAGGTGGTGTGATATCGCTTTTGGTTCAAAGCCAAGATATCCACTTAGCATTAGTTTAGTTAGGAGTATTATATATTGTTGTTTGTATATAGATACTACGCTATCTTATTGGTTTTCTAGTATCCTAGTATAGCTAGTAAGGCCTAGTTACATAGTGTATGGACCCAATATCCTAGAGATGGACTCATATAACCTAGAAATAGCTAATTTGACAAAGTTTTGACTAGTTTGACCTAGAGTTGACCTACTTTGACTTTTTTTTACTTAGAAATGGCTTTATGACCTAGAAGTTGACTAGTTTAACTTATTTTCCAAAATCTTGTATTGGTGTAATATTCCATATTTTGGTCTTCAAGGTACCCTTACCGGACATCTTTGATACTATTCACTAGATTTCAGGCAAGTACATTCTCTGATAGTTTCTCATTTACGATATCCTCTATGTCTCTTGTATTTATTATAGATATCCTTAATTTTTTCTTGACACGATGGAGTACATGGAATGGTATATCCGGATCTCACCATGAGATGTTATTCCTTGGTATTTATGGTGTATCTTGATGCAAGCCTTGTTTCTTGTTCTTCTTGTACATGTACAGATATTTATTCTTGGGGAGACTTGCTACTTACCCAGAGAATCTCGTGTCATAACATACCATGGTTAGATCCACTATACCAGTTGGGGGCGGGGACTATGTAGTATAGATATGTGATCATACCCTCCTTGTGTATGGCTTGTTCCTTATGAGGGTTGATCATACACCGCACGTATGATTAACCAGCCATAATCTTTTTGCAAGTTCCCAAGTCGATCATATGTTAAAGTTGGTACTCACTCACTTAGTAATAATATTTTTTGTTCATTCCTATGATGCTCATTATTGTATTTATTTCCAGTATTTTTGTTATTGTATATCTCTTGTACCTGTATATTGCATCTTGTATATTCACTCTATTTACTGTTTATATAGTTTATATTATTTATTAGAACTGCTGTTAAAGATAAACTTTGCTCCTTTCCTGACTGGATATATTTTTTCCAAATGATACCGAGGAGTGGTACCACACTCACTACGGGCCTCAGGATGTTGTAGGCTTAAAGCCAGAGACTTTGGCTCAGGAGGGGTTTCATCCCGACTGAGACAGATGACCCAGGACTTGTAGGTGCAGTAGTTAGACTCTTTTTACTGGATTTGTCTCCAGAATATTATTATTTGTATTTCTTTGATATGACTCATTGGATATTATTTGTCTTATGAGTTTTATTGTTACTCTTTTAGTCTTTTATCATATTCGTGCTTTATTCATCTATAGATCTGTGATTGAGTATATTCATATTACATTGGTGGCATTGTTATGTCTTGATTATTAGGTAGATAGTTTATCCAAACAACGTTCTATCGCCGATGTTGTGGCGTAGGCTGGGCATTGTTCACAACTCGTGCGCCTACATTGGGTGTGGGTCATGAAAATAGGCCACTCAAATAGGTAATGGGTGAACCCAAAAATAGGTATTGACCTTGTTTGACCTTATTAACCTATAATCGACCTAGAAACCTCAAATAGAACTAATTAAGCATATTTATGATTCAACAACACCTGTTAACATTGAGGAATTCATAAGATAGGTCTTGGACTCTAGTTCAGACACTTATTTGTGTTTATAACTCAGGACCAAAGGTGAGTACATTCTCTGATAGATTTATTTACTTGATATTTACTATGATTCATATTTTATAGTATTATTTTTGTTAATTCTTGATACGATGGATACACAAATTGGTATCATATTGGATTCGCCTTCATAAGATACGTTTATCATACTTGTCTGGCCTATATCAAGACTCTTTTACTGACATCACATTATTACTCACTTACTGGCATCACTTATATTTATCTTGGCTAGCCTTGTATTTGATCTACATGTCGGGACTTGGATTCATTTGTACTAGTTGGGGCGAAGAATGTAACTACCAATATTTATAAAATAGGGATAATTGTATCATTTTGTATTATTATAAATATTATAATTATAATTTTATTTAATATAGGGGATATTATATATATTGGTGACTAATATTATTATTGGTTGGTAGATTGGACTATTTGATTAGACATGACCCTCGTGGACCTAACCAACTTGGCATGACAACTTAACCAATTAGTTTGGACTTGTCCAATTAGATTAGATTAGTTCAACATTTACCTTAATTAGAGATTAAACTAAACCTTCATTAGGAATAGAAGCCTCATTAATTGAAACCCTCTTTATGACAACCCTCAAGGGGTATTCTAGACATATTACATTGCTTGAAGGAGGGGCATGATGTGACCGGCCCTAATTATGAGGAGAGCCCATCTCTCCTTTTATTGTTTATTCAATTTTATTTTCTATTAGTGATCTTCCCCAAATAGCTCAATCCCTACAACAAATTTTTCATAAAACCCTATCAAATTCACTCATCATCACCATCTAAGGAGACTAGAAGCTTGGATTTGCAAGAACACTTGGAGAAGAAGGCTTTGGACAAGAAGTTGGTATCCAAATTGTCTTTACTTGACTTTACATTGTGAATTCATTTTCCAATAGCTAAATTATGAGATTCTCTCTCTAATTAAGTTCTAATTATTGCATTTAATCATTAGAAAACCACCCATATAATAGGGCTACCCATATGGAAAAGTTTAAGCTTTTAATGACCCTTATTGTGACTTCTACATTGAGTTTGGTGTCCATTTTGTGAAAAAATCTGAGAATGGTACTCCAAGTGTTTGTTATTAGGTTTATTAGGCCTAATTATAGATAGATTGGTCATGTGGGGGGTAGATACGTATCCAAAATTGGATACGAGTTTGTCGTATCATGACACGTCATGATACACATGGATAGAATTGAGGTTGCCCTTATATTTAATGCATCATTAGTATCATATTCTATATTTATTGCTAAAAAATAATTTATTATATATATATAATAAATATTATACATATAATGTGTATCATGTGTTGTTGGTGGTTGTATTATGGTGTATTGAGAGTATCACAAGGATGAGCACCAAGTGTTTGATGAATTATCTATTTGAGTGTATATTTATATATATATATATATATATATATATATCTAATATATATATATATATATATATATATAATATCATATATACAATAGTAATGTATATATATGTATTGCCCTGTGTGTGTATCCATAGGGAGGAGGAAATATGCGATATGTGTGACTGTGTTGTGTTCCCTAGTGTATGAATGTGAGAGGGGAGAAGTTTGTGCTCAGGTGTGTATGTTCCTTGTGAGTGTGTGTGTTTTAGAGTGCCACTGTGGACTGTTGTGTGTGTGTGTGTGTGTGTGTGTAGTGTGTGTGTGTGTGTGTGTGTGTGCATACAGTGAGATTCAAGTATTGTTGTTAGCTGTTGTGTTGTGCACTGGATAGGGTCGGGCAAATCTAATGTAGACAGTGTGAGGTTGGAGTATTCACATGAAGAGAAGAGAGTAGTTAAAGAAAGATGAGGGAATTGTTGCAGCTACCTTGCTGTGGTGCATTGCCTTGCACCATAGTATAGTTTACCTACAATCAGGGTACAGGCAAGTCATGCATTGTTCCTTGCTGTAAGGAGCATAAAGGCAGACCTAGAGGAAGATAAGTAGTGTACTGCATGTGTTGTTTTACGCACAAGTTGGTGTACGATAGGGAGTGTGAGAGAATATATGTAAGTAATAGAAGCAATAATAGGAAGCAACTTAGCAAGCAGGAGAAAGATCCTGTGTGTTTGTATGTATATTGAAGTAAGTGAGGGGTCTATTAGTATGAATCTGTGAAGGAGATCGTGTAGTGCTAGCTTTGAAGAATGGGAGTATTGCAAGTTTCAGGAAGCAACTGCAGGTTAGAGGTGTTCAGGCACATATAAGTCTACTGATACACACAGTTGGTGCACAGTGCACTTGTGTACAGTTTGTGCAAGTGCACAGGTGTTAGTATGAGTTAAGGTTGGGTTGCAGTGCTGAGAATGATGCAAACAACCAGTGTATCAGATTTGGGAAGTGCGAACACCTAGCTATTGGCAAGGTAAGGTAGTATATAGTGTGTAAGGAAGTATACCGGTTTGTGAATATCAAATATCGAAAGGTAGTGTGTTAGAATATCTTAAGTATAGGTATCATGAAGTAGTTGGGGTTATTGAGTATTGGTTAAGGTTGACACTAGGGGTAAGGTAAGTATATAGTAGTTAGTTGGGGTTCGAGTATTAGTTCATATATTAGGTAATACTAACTAGTAAATATAAATAGTGCATTATATTATCTAGTATAGATTTAGATACTTAGTATATTGGTTAGATGAACCAATACCCTCAAGATATTGGCTTAGACTCTAGTTATAACCTAGTATTACCCATTTAACCCTTGTGATCAAGCTAGAGACTAGGTATGGATCTAAAACCAAGGTAAGACCTATTTTGACCTAGTTAGACTAATGTGACCTAGAAATGGCCTACAAAATCATATTAGTGCATCTTTAACTCATTTCTCATCCATTACATCCAAGTGACATGATTTTTCCTATACAGGTATGTGTGACACCAGCTCGGACACCGAGTGAAATCTTTTACTCAGGACCAGAGGCAATTATATTTTTTGATAGTTTATATTATTTGATAATTACTATAATGTAAGTATTTATAAATATATTACTTGATTCCTGACACATTGGTACACGGATTAGTATACCCATGGATCTGCAGTCATGAGATGTTAATTATTGTTTTATTGTTTCTCGTATGGTTTAGATAATATTTAACACTAGAAAATATTTAATGTTAGACAATGTTCATTGAGTATCTTGCATCATAACGTGTCATTGTTGGATCCATTGTACTAGTCGGGAAAAGAGAAGTGCTAGCATTTTAAAAACTTAGTGTAGTTACAGTTCTTTACCATATTCTATTTTATTGCCTTTATTCTATATCATTGTGATCATTTTATACCATGTTGCTCTAATTTACTTGTTTCTTTCCACCATACTATGATATACTGTTCATTGTTTCTCTTCTTGTAATATATTATCTATTTTTATTTATAGTCATTATCAATTAATTAGAAATTCTATTGGATTGTACTTTGCTCCAATCCTGACTGGATATATTTTTCAGATTATTGGTTAGAAGAGATGTGTCACACCTATTATGGTCCACAAGATGGTGAGCCACCTGAAGATTTAGTGCCAGCTACTGAGGTGAGTTAGATTTCTATTAGCATATATACTATATATTTTAGTTTTAGACATTGGCATGTATATATTATTTGAGACTTGTGTTGTAGCTAGACTATTAGTCTTGGATGTATTGTATTGTGACTTTGTGACTCTTTCTTCTATTCCATATGTGTCTTTATCTTTTTTTAGTTTTATATTGTGATTGAGTATCGATTATAATTATACCATTATATTATCCTCCAATTAGAGTTCAGCTATCATTGATAAGTATATTATATATATTGTATGAGATAGATAGATATATAGTATTGTTGTCCTAGACAGCGTTCTACCGCCGATATTGTGACATAGATTGGACGTACCCGCATACTCGTGCCCTTATATCGGGTGTGGGTCATGATAGAGAAATACCTTAATAGATATATAAATATTCCCAAATATGGAACCACCCCTACTGGTCTAATTTAGAACAATATCAGTCACACACTTCATATGCGATGAGTCGTATTACTCCTAGTCGTTTATATGTCAAAAGTGGTATTTCAAAACTGTCAGCCACCTTTCCCGGCGCACCTTGGCACATATTCTTTTTGGAGCACTTTGGTTGCTAGCCCGGCCATTGTTTAGACTGGACCCAAGAGTTATGGAGAGAGTGGGTTTGGTTGGGTTAATGGCATGAGTGGCTTACATGGGTTTGAGTGATCCAACGGTCCATATCTCAAACCTAAACCTATATATTCTCATTTCCCTCTCTCTCTCTCTCTCTCTCTCTCTCTCTCTCTCTCTCTCTCTCTCTCTCTCTCTCTTCTCATTATCTTTTTTTTCATTTTCTCTCCCTTAGGTTTTCCTCTCCCTCTGTAGGTAAGTATAACTTGCACAAGAAGAAGAACCATGGATTTATGCATGCTTTTAGGTTTTAATATTTTTTGTTTATTTATAGCTCATATTGTTGGGACCGAGCACCCCTTCATCTTTAATACTTGTTGTTCTTGATTTTCATGGTTGGAATTGCATGGACCTGAGTTTGGGTCTATGGGTTCACTTTTATTTTCTTGGGGTTTGATCTCCCAAAAAATTGGTATTTTACAAAACTAATTAGCTCATAGTATAGAGCAATATATTTTATGTAACTTTGCTTTTGGTCGTACTTGTTTTCGAGTCCAACTAAGTTCAGTGCTAAAACTTGATGCAATATGTATGCCAAAATGGCTGACCAGAGAAGAACAGTACTCTGTGAAGAGTATGCAAGATTACCCATTTGGTGTAGAAATACGTATGTTTTACTCTGGGCGCATTGGTGTGCTGTCCCAATTCTTCGTGTGTACTAATCACACTACACTAAGTCTCCTAGCAAAAGTGTGCCAGTCACACTCTTTGAGTCAGTGGCGCACTTTCGAGAGAAAAACTCAGTTGGCGCAGTTTGGTGCATATTCAATCAAAGTTCTTCCTAAAAAACTAAGAAAAAATGTTGGCACATTCAGTCAGCTCACTTTCTTTGCGTTTGGCAATATAGTACATTTTTTCTATGTTTCGTCAGCCGGCGCACTTTTCTTACGTTGGTCTGCTCGTGCACTTTTTTCCCTCTTTGTTTCCTTAGGGACGACGCTTTGGTTGGTTTTTCGATTTTTGTGTTATTGATTTATGTGCTCCTCGGCTAACGTATTTCTCGACTGTCGAGGTTTGATCTCGGATTGTGTATTTTTCTTTTAGTTAGCTGTCTGCGTACTTTCTTTGAAAGCATGCCTTATTCTTGCCCTCACACTTTTGTCAAGTGCGTCGTGTTGGTTAACATGACAAAGTGCGCCAAGTTTATTTTTGTGAGTTTGTGCGCAAACTTTACTCTGGTGAGTTAGTGCGCCAAGCTTATTTTTGTGAGTTTGTGCGCCAACTTTACTTTGGTGATTTTGTTTGCCAATTTTACTTTTGTGAGTTTGTGCGTCACCCCTTTTGTATTTCATGAGACTTTATACACCAGACCTTCATGCGTACAATTTTATGCACATGTTATCCTTAGTTACCCCATGCGTGAACATAGTGCTTGCATTATGTGTTTATTTATCCAATTTGGAATATTCTCATCATCCTTTATGTGGTTGATCCTGGTATTTCTTGTGTTATGATTTTAAGGAAGAATGGACTTAGAAACCAGACCTCATGCTAGACATGACCATGTGCTAAGATTGGCTTCATACATGACATGAATATGTGTTGGACTTGAGATATTCTATGTGGACCAGACTAAGTGAATAGTGACTAACCACCTATGTGAATGACATAAGTTTCATTTTATAATGTGATCAAGATTCATGTGACCCAATGATAATTAATAATTGGACTCGAATACTATATTCGTGCTGATACGATTGTTGCCTGATAAAGTTTCTGATCTAATATGCATTAAGGTACGACATATCGTGTTACTTGTTAAAGTGATTATATTTGGGATGTGCATCGAGAATGCCTCCAAATTCTTGAACGCATGATACTATAAATATAATATTTTTCACAAGCACAAGCTTGATATGCGAGTCAAATACCAAAGCGTGGCTAGGATATTAAATTATTGATTGTTGCAGGTAAATCAAGATTGAACTTTCTTGGTTTCGTATTTAGTGTGCCCGTACTTTGTACGACATCTTAAGGAAAATTCTCTTGTGGCCATGCCTTGAGATTTTTGAGCTTAATAGGGTTAATTAAGCAACTAAAAGTGGTAGTAACATGGGGAGGAAACGGTATCCTGAGATCATGTCAACGAACCTTTCTATATCTAAGTGCGATGTGGGCTAGCCACCATAGATACTGTATATCATCTGCCTTAGTGGAGTACAATATCTGACCTATTATAATATGACGAGCCAGTGTTTCACTATAGAAATATTGGAACCGCTAATATCATATTTTTAGCGTAGTGGCCCTACCAAAAATTGGTGCAACTCGTTAAATACTTGTATATTCATCTATTGGCCAGGTTAGCTTATGTTCGGCAATGGCGCGATCTGAGGATACATATTATGCATTATTCTGAGATAACCTTAGACTCTATAATTAGCAATCCGTACAAGTATTTGGCCAATTTTATTACTTGGACTTGGTTGTGATTGTATTATTCTGTTAGTGCCTAGGAAAATGGACTATCATAGTGTGATAGATTCAAACCTTGTTCTTATTTTATTGTAGTATTGGGCATTTGTGCTAGGATATGCCATGGACCTACGCTACGACGAAGAACTATTATATATATTATATTTTATGCTTTGGGTTTTGTTTTTCTTTTCGTGCTTGCTATTTGGGGTCTAACCCCTCTGGTTTTGCATGGCCAGGTTTTGAGCCAGCACTCGAGGATCCGGCGTACTTTCTCCAGACTTATGGCGCGTACCAGTAACATGGCCACCGAGGATAACGAGTGGGTTTCTTTATTCACTGCTCGTTCTTTGTAAACTATATTCTTTTAGGCGTTTAGCCAACCGACACCTGTTAACCGGCAAATCTGTATACTAGTTCCTTATATTACTGTATATATTCATTTTGCAGCTGACTCACTGACATGTATACTTTAATCTTGCATCAGGCATATCATTCTATATCGCCAAATCTCTAAAGAATATTCTGATATGGCATTTGTGATGCCTTACTACTTATTCTGAAGTGTTCTATATTATTGATTCTTGTTTGAATGATTGAGTCAGAAGTTCTTGACCTTAGGAGACTTGATTGCAGCATGCACCCCCTTATCTAGTTACAGTCATGATCGCCATATGAAGTATAGTACCTTGTACGGGGTAGTTGGTCATGTATGTGTCATGCCCCAATCCCAAAATACATAGGATAGGAATACGTAAGCATGCCAGCCATATGTATATAAAAACTCTAATATATGGATACCATAATATATACGTACGCTGTAATATGAATATTAACTCACATGTGGTATATATATAGTCACAAGTCACAGAAATACTAATCTCATCCACACAACAAATCATAGAAAAGAAATAACTAAATTAGAATAATGAGTCTGAATAATTCAAAATAATATTCGTGTGGAGACAAATCCACTACCAATGACTATATCAATTCTAAAATGAGAGAGAAGGATAAATCTCTAATATAAAATAAGATGATGAAATAAAGGTATCAGCGAAGCGATCCATTACTAGAGATAATTAAATATGCTCAGAAGGTAAGACCTCCTCAGAAGAGATAAATAGTAATTCCTGATCCGTGCTCCTGCGAATGTCAAGATCGTCTACACTTGGAAAGGGACCAGGTCCTCAGAGGGACGTAACAAGATACATAGAAGCATGCCAATTGAATACAATAAAACATACATAAATAGACAAAAAATATATAAGTACGCTGTATAAGACAATCTATATGAATTGCATAATGAGGTAAAATTTTTGACGTATGGGCATGGGTAGGCTACTCGATCTAATCTCACAACTCACACACACGTCAGGGACATAAAAAATTGTCACACCTCGGGGGTAGCGACCAGCGTGATACCAGAAATTGATATACCTCGGGGGTAGCGACCAGAGCGATACACTATCGTAGTACGTGCTAGTTACTACAATTTACCAGGGTGGTTATAGCTCATACGCCTACTGATTGTCCTCCTCTCTCATGATACTGGGTGTCAAGTGCGTGTCAACATATATAATATATAGTAATGACTTAAAGAAAACACACATATAATAAATATATAGAAATATAATAAGCATGCAAGTACTGTAAGTAATTTGGTAAGGTATCTTGCCTGGCAAGAGAGCTGCAAAGTGTAATGTTCAGTAGTCAAGCACACAAGATCAGAAATTATGGCCTCAGAATAAACGTCTCCGGATGCTGAAATAAACATCACCAACATTCCCAGAATAAGCGATATAGCTAAAAAATACAACCCTTTCGTCCAATTTGGACATAGGGACAAAACGATAATTTTGGG
Source organism: Iris macrosiphon (assembly GCA_036927795.1). Lineage (NCBI taxonomy): Eukaryota > Viridiplantae > Streptophyta > Magnoliopsida > Asparagales > Iridaceae > Iris > Iris macrosiphon. Next base: position 64,780,007 of record JAYESA010000006.1, on the reverse strand, counting down.
TCAAAATGGGGTCTACATGTAGCCCACTTTTCACCAAAAAGTATGCCAGGGGTAAAGGTATCTAAAAGGGATAAATTGTAGGTGAAACAAATTCTAAACGTCAATACGAACTCAATGGTACGTCCAATTTTGGATTCCGGTGAGCCGAACACAAATTCGCCCAAAAAGTCAATCGTGGGGCCCGCAAATAGGCGACTTGGTCAACTATCTAAGAATTGCGTGAAACTTGGGTAACAGGACCAGTGTGATTTCATGAATCTAATAGCGTAAGTTTTGTCGCATTCCGATGAGCGTACACTAAATGGTGCGATATTTTATAAAAATTGCGATATAGGAACTTTTTGCGGTTACGGGTTGATTTCGACGCGCACACGGGTCCGAATTAGTTTTCGTAAAAGTCCACACCTCTGGACATACCATCCACATCTTTCGGTATAATTGGTACATGATGGGGCGGTTCCGTTTGGCGGGGCGCGCTCCGTATCACAAATTTTAAAGATTTGGAAAATAGTTTTTTTTCATAATTTTTAACCCGATTTAATTATGCATATAGTGCCAAATAAATTAATCTAATTAACAGGAAATAATCTCGGTTAGGTGGTCTTCACATAGCAAAAATAAAATCTAAGTTTGCATCTCTGGGGTGGGAGGTACGAGTCCTTAAACATGGGTGGTTGCAGCAATTTTTTTGAAGTTAAAGTTGTAGTTTTTTTCCCAACTTGGTCTCGATTTTTACCTAGGGTTACGCGCTGTTCGGAGGAAACTAAAACACAGAGTTGGAAGAGGGATAGGTCATGAACATACCGGTGAAGACGGGGTCGAATTTGGTTGAGAGACAAAGCGAGAATCTACGCGTGAACAGGGGTTCGTTGTAGTAATTTCCTGTGCAGTGCTCGCGGGGGCGCGGTCGTGGATGCTGGTCGCTGGTGGCGTGTGGCTGCTTCGGTAGTTGGCGGCAAGTCAAGGAGGTCGGCGGCCGTCTGGGTTGTGGATGGTAAGGGTTTAGGGTTAGGGTTTTGTAAGAGTTATATATATAGAGAAGGCCAGGGAGCGGGGGGGGGGGGGGGGGTTGTATTCCGCGGGGGGGGGGGGGGGAGGGGGGGTCAGTTTACATCGGGTGCTAAGGGGTTAGTAGCGGGTTAGCGGGTTTTTAGTGGGTTATAGGATTAGCGGGTTAGGTTTGATTTGTTTATTTCTTTTCTTTTTTTCCATTCTTTTCATTTCTTTACTAATCAATATATATATATATATATATATATATATATACACACACACACACACACACACACACATATATATATATATATATATATATAATTCTAGAAAATTATATTAGCATATACAAATAATCTATCATCCGTCCAAAAGGTTTCCTACATAAAATAAAATAAGATAAAATAATAGTTTGCTTAATAATTTTCTAGATACATAATTACCTAGTAATTAAATCTAATAAATTATATTTTCTAATTAACAAATAAATACTATAAATAAATTAAATAATTAATTAAATAATTAATACAGTTATTAAAATTAGGGGTTTTATATTCTACCCAACTTATAAAAATTTTGTCATCGAAATTGACACAAACCCATATTCATATTAAATTACTATAGCTTCATTGCTATCTAGCAGTGCTTCCTAAAAGTTATGGTCAGCCATTCTACCACTATTTTATTATCCTCTAACTCGTCTATACTATCCAACTTACAAGAGTTCTACTAGTAGTCACAGTCTCTTGAGACTATTGTCTAGGTGGTAGGACAAATTTATTCATTGGATAAAAATTTTGGGATTCTTGTCTGGAATCTCATAACCATAATTTTTTTTGTAACCGTCAAGTATCATAGTCTAATACTACCATGCCACCTGACCAGTATGTCTGCAAATACTTTGACTACTCTACTATAACGGTCTAGCTGCAGCTGTCGCTACGTCGCCAGCGATTTGTCATAGTCGTCAGTTCGTAACAAGTGCCTTCAACTCTTTCTTAAGCTTAGCCTAAGTTTTTGGGCAACAGTTATGGTCTTGACTAACTTATAAAACTATTAGAAGTATAAACTAATTCAACAATTCAACTAATTCCTATTAGACTAAGGGATGCTATACATGTTTTATTTTTTTTTGTTTTTTTAAAGGATACAGATATTACTATAGTGCATATACATAAGATTTATCATTATATACTCATCTTTTAGTTATTAATCATTTACTAAACCATTTATGTTTTAACTAACAAAATAAGAGTGAGGTTGAAGTAATTCAAATAATTCATAATGGCACGAAAGGATACGACTATGATAGAAAGAGTTAAGCACGAGATAAGGAATGGATATAGAAGAGAAGATGAGACACCCCAAGGGGCGAGATGGTGATAGGGAAAGAGTACTACTACTGCTACTTGCATCATCTATTAGCATCGCGTTTATGCCATCTGGGTAGAATATCAATATATCTTCATAGCTGCTTAACCACCATATATAAAATTCTACGTCTACTAAGCACCTAAGATCTTGTATCATAAAGGGGGTTATGAGTATGAAATAACAAATATAACTAAAGGTCATACCTGTATCTATAACTTCCTGTGTCTGCGCACCCTTATTTGTCATTATGAGTGCTTGGCCTATGGGCTATATCTAGTACTATCCGTGTATCAAACTTATACTAAGAACGAACGTTCGTCTTTCCGAAATGGGGAAGACGAAAAACAATAATAAAGAATTCAAGGAGGAGGTGATAGAATACAAGTACGGGATTCAAAAGATTAGAGAATTTGAAAGGGAGTTGCCAAGGCAGTTGTGGATTAAAATCTTATTTTTGGTAAATCCCTATTCGCATGTTCACATCAGAACAATTATGTTCCTAATATGATATGCTCTGACCAGTCTAGAGGGCAAGTATATTCGTCTAACAAGTTGAGTCAACTATATCTAAATCCACATAAAATAGTGATACAAAGAGCAAACCAAGCGCACTAAGGTTGATCAAACCATAATGCACTAATTCTAATTTAGACAATGTATTAGTGTGGGCCCCCAATAATATATAAGTCATGAACAAGCTCAAAAAAATAATAAGCTTGTAAAACTAGGCTATAATAGTAGCATAAGTCGAGGTGGTACAGAAAATATAAGTACGTTGGATTATGATGAGGAAGGTACAGAATAATTTAAGTTCACCAAGAAGATCGGTGTTGTGCCCCTACAGTTTCCATAATAACTCCTTGTCAAGGTCTCTAGTCGACCAAATAGGTGTATGGACTTCTAAGTTCTACAGTCTAGATAAATACTATCTTTTTATACAAGTCTGTAGTTGGTGTCATTCATTTATACTTCATTAATTGGTCAGAAGGACTATGTGATACTAGATTATGAGACATACTACCAAACTTACAAAAATTTAACGAATAGTGTTATTGAATACTAGAGTGTATATACCTAGTACAAGTCATCTTCCTAACCCCTATCAAGCACGAGAGAAGATTGACGTTGAGAAGGGATCAAGCAAGATACAATGCAAGCAATCAAATAACAATGCGAAATAAAATCAAGGACGGTGATTAAATAAGTGGATGAGATCCTATATTCTAATCCTATACCTAGGCTTGCTCGGTATAGTAACATAACCGAGACAATATGCTCTTGACCTGCATGGGCCACCACATAAATATGTCATGCCCCAGTCCTAAAATACGTAGGACTAGGAATGCATAAGCATGCCAGACGTATGTATATGGCAACTCCAATATATGGATACCATAATACATACGTACGCTGTAATATGAATATTAACTCACATGTGGTATATATATAGTCGCAAGTTACAGAAATACTAATCTCATCCACATAACAAGTCATAGAAAAGAAAAAACTAAACTGGAATAATGAGTCTGAATAATCCAAATAATAGTCGGGTGGAGACAAATCCACTACCAATGACTATATCAATACTAAAATGAGAGAGGAGGGTATATCTCCAATATAAAATAAGATGATGATATAAAGGTATCAGCAAAGCGATCTATCGCTAGAGATAATTAAACATGCTCAGAAGGTAAGACCTCCTTGGAAGAGATAAGTAGTAAGACCAGGTCCTCAGAGGGATATAACAAGATACATAGAAGCATGCCAATTGAATACAGTAAAACATACATAAATAGACGAAAAATATATAAGTATGCTGTACAAGACAATCTATATGAAATGCATAATGAGGATAACTTTTCGTCGTATGGGCATGGGTATGCTACTCGATCTAATCTTACAACTCACATACACATCAGGGACATCAAAAATTGACACACCTTGGGGGTAGCGACCAGCGCGATACCAGAAATCGACATACCTCGGGGGTAGCGACAAGCGTGATACACTACCGTAGTACGTGCTAGTTACTACAGTTTACCAGAGTGGTTATAGCCCATACGCCTGCTGATTGTTGTCCTCTCTCATGACTAGGTGTCAAGTGTGTGTCAATATATAAAATATATAGTAATGACTGAAAAAAATACACATGCAGTAAATATATAGAAATATAATAAGCATGCAACTACTATAAGCAATTTGGCAAGGTATCTTGCCTGACAAGAGAGCTGTAAAATGTAACGTCCAGGAGTCAAGCACACAGGATCAGAAACTATGGCCTCAGAATGAACGTCTCTGGATGCCGAAATAAATATCTCCAACGTTCCCAGAATAAGCGAGATAGCTAGAAAATACTATCCTTTCGTCCAATTTGGAAACAGGGGCAAAACGATAATTTTGGGTCAAAGCGGGGTCCACATGTGGCCCCCTTTGCACAGAAAAGTATGCTAGGGTTAAAGGTCTCTAAAAGGGACAAATTATAGGTTAAACAAATTTTAAACGTCAATACGAACTCAACGGTACATCCACTTTTGGATTCCGGTGAGCCGAACACAAATTTGCCTAAAAAATCAACAATGGGGCCCGCAAATAGGCGACTTGGTCAACTATCTCAAAATTGTGTGAAACTTGGTTCACAAGACCAGCATGATACCACAAATCCAATGGTGTAAGTTTCGTCGCATTCTAACGAGCGTACACTAAATGGTGCAATATTTTGCAAAAGTTGCGATATGGGGACTTTTTGCGGATACGGGTTAATTTCGACGCGCACACGTGTCCGAATCAGTTTTCGTGAAAGTCCACACGTCTGGAGATACCATACGCACCTTTCGATGTAATTGGTACGCGACGGGGCGGTTCAGTTTGGCGGGGCACGCTCCGTATCGCAAATTTTGAAGGTTTCAAACATAGTTTTTTTATAATTTTTAACCCAATTTAATTCTGCATATAATGCCAAATAAATTAATCTAATTAACAGGAAATAATCTCGGTTAGGTGGTCTTCACATAAAAAAATAAAATTTAAGTTTGGATCTCTGAGGTGGGAGGTACGAGTCTGGTTGCAGCAGTTTTTCTGAAGTTAAATTTTTGATTTTTCTCCCACTTGGTCACAATTTTCACCTAGGGTTACGCACTGTTCGGAGGAAACTAAAACACAGAGTTGGAAGAGGTATAGGTTATGAACATACCGGTGAAGACGAGGTCGAATTTGGTTGCGAGACGAAGCGGAAATCTACGCGTGAACAGGGGTTCGTTGCAGTAATTTCCTGTGCAGTGCTCGCAGGGGCGCGGTCGTGGACGCTGGTCGCGACGGCGGGCTGCTGCTCCGGTCGTCGTCGGCAGGTTAAGGAGGTTGGCGGCGGTCTGGGTTGTGGATGGTAAGGGTTTAGGGTTAGGGTTTTGTAAGAGTTATATATATATAGAAGGCTAGGGAGCAGAGGGGGGGTCCAGTTTACAGCGGGTGCTAAGGGCTTAGTAGCGGGTTAGCGGGTTTTTAGTGGGTTATAGGATTATCGAGTTTGGTTTGATTTGTTATTTCTTTTCCTTTTTCTTTCTTTTTTTTCCATTCTTTTTATTTCTTTACTAATCAATCTATATATATATATATATATATAATTCTAGAAAATTATATTAGCACATACAAATAATCTATCATCCGTCCACAAGGCCTCCTACGTAAAATAAAATAAGGTAAAATAATAGTTTGCTCAATAATTTTCTAGATGCATAATTACCTAGTAAATAAATCCAATAAATTATATTTTCTAATTAACTAATAAATACTATAAATAAATTAAATGATTAATTAAATAATTAATACAGTTTTTAAAATTAGGGATTTTACAGTCTGTCTTCTTATTTTTGTACTGGGGTGTGACAAGATTTTATTGGTGGTCCATGCAAGTCTGTTGTACAAACTTGTGGGGTATCATGGTCATAGGAGTCTCAATTAAACATGATTCTTTTTAAAATTTTAAATTCTTCCTCTTCGATACTCAGATTAAAAAAATTCAGATTTGTTTCTTCATTGTTCCTTCTTGTCTTATACTTGATGTTTCTTGTGCTCTTCTTTAGGGTTTTCCCTGCTTCAAATATTGTAGCAGCAAGAGAGGCAGATTTGCCTGTGGAACGAGGTCCTGTAGAACCCCAGCCAAGGATCCAAGTTGATCTCCCGATAAGTATGATAGAGCAGCAGGCTCTAGGTGTTCTCGTACCTCCCATAGTATCGACAGTATTAGATACACCGGCCTTGCTAAAAACTATCCTAGGAATATTGGTTGCCCAACAACATCAAGAACAGCAACGTTAACGGTTTCAACAACAAGAACAGAATATCCTATTGAACCAAGGATTACAGATGTCCCTGGAACGAGGCAAAAGAGTAGATTCTGGTGCATCTATTAGATTTTGTAGACTGAATCACAGATATTTTGATGGCACAAAGGAAGCCATTATGGCAGATGATTGGCTCCAGGATATTGAGATTATTTTCGTAGTAGCTAAGGTTTCGGATGAGGAACATGTTGACCTGGTTCGCTTGCAGCTCCAGGATCTTGCAAGAGATTAGTAGGCCATGATGGAGATAGGAGTGAGGCAACCTATTTTGTGGAAGGATTTCAGAATTCGGTTCAGGTTAAAGTACTTTGTGATTGACTACTAGACCTTGGAGGTTCCAGTAGGGGCTTCACTTAAAATCTTACATATGGTAGAGGTGCATGACTACCCGACCATTGGGGCAGTATTAATAGAGGCCAAGAGGGTTGAGCTTACCTCTCAGAGGATGGAAGCAATAAGAATTGACCGAAAGAGGCCTCATGTACAAAGTAGCGTGAGAGGACCTGTACCGCGGACGTCAGCACCATCCCCTGGCATTCGCATCCATGACGTAATACAGAGGAGGCCAGTGACCTCGACAATGATAGCACATACTCGACAGCAACAGCCGAGGCAACAGCAACAACAACGACGGAAAGGGCCGACGTGTTGTACATATTATGGCAAGGGAGGTTATACCCGAGATGTTTGTCGGGCATCCAATAGACTATGATTAAGATATGGAATCCCCGATCATAAGATTGCCACTTGTCTATTAATACAGAGGCCAGGAGGGCAAGCACAATAGTTTTCTACATTGCCATCTTCAAGGGAAGTGCAGCAAGGAGGATCAGCAGTCGCGGTATGGCCTGTTGCTCAGCGTCCATTGCCGACACATGCTCAATTGTACCAGTAATAGCAGTAGCGGAATCAACAAAGACCGCAACAATGATACCAGGGAATGCAACAGTAGTGAGTTGGACAAGGCCAAGGGCAAGCGTTCACTTTATCTCTATAAAAAGCTATGGCATCAGGTGACGCGGTGGCAGGTAAAATTCTTATTACATATTTTCCTGCCATATCATTAAATAATTCAGGAGCATCTCACTTATTTATATCTGCACAATATGTGATACATATTGGATTGAAGTTTGATGCATTACCAGAGAGGCTGAATATACTTACTAACAATGGGAATGTAGGAGTTAGTAAAGTATGCTTACCATGTCCAGTCGTAGTATGTAGATATTTATTACCTGCGTAGTTGATCGAGTTTCCTATGGGCAACGTTGATGTTATCTTAGGCATAAATTGGTTGAGAGACAGTCATACGAAGATCGACTGTTATGAGGGTAGAGTATTATTTAGTGTCCCTGGTCTTGAAGGGTTTATTCTTAGCAGAATAATCGGAGACATCATAAAAAGGGAATCATAACAGTATCGACGGGAGAGGATCTGATACCCAAAATAGTTAAAGAATTCATGAACGTCTTTCCCGACGAGCTTTCCGAATTATCCCCAATTAGATAAGTAGAGTTCTGTATAAAGTTGATGCCAGGAGAAGAACCAATATCCCAGAAGGTATACCCAATGTCACCATCAAAGCTTGATCAGTTATACCGATACGTGGAAGAACTGAAGGTGTAGAGGTTTATTCGGACTAGTGGATCATCGTGGGGAGCACCAACGGTATTGGTGAAGAATAAGGATGGATTGATGCGGTTATGCATGAATTACAAGTGATTGAATACAGTAATAGTAAAGAACAAGTGCCCATTGCCAAGGATTAATGATTTATTTGACCAATTAAGTGGAGGAAGAGTCTTTTCCATGATAGATCTGCGATCAGGATATCATCAAGTACGAGTTTGGGAGCAGGATATTTCGAAGACAGCATTTAGGTCACGTGTAACCTCCCCAAAATTTCTAGGATTTATATATATATATAATAATAGGAATAATAGTACGTATACGAACGACATACCAATAATTCGTAATAATAATAATAATAGTAATTAAAATATAATAAGACAATTATTTTATAGTAGTAATAATAATAATACTAATAAAGAAATAAAAAAAATAAAAAAAAAATATAATACCAACCAAAATACAAAACACGACAACAACAATAACCTACAGTAGCAAACAAACGACCGCCCCTTAACGTGACCCGACCTGGACTTCTACTCCCTTCCCCCTATCTCTCTCTCTCTCTCTCTATATATATATATATATATATATATATATATGTGTGTGTGTGTGTGTGTGTGTGACAACCGAAAACGAAACCCTAACTTTAATCAACAAGCACCGCCTCCAGACCAACCCCTCGCCAACGCCTCACGACCGACGCGAACCCTAACTTTAATCAACAAGCACCGCCTAGTATGTGTGAATGGTAATTAGGGTTAGCATGTTATTTCATGGGAGTTTGTTAGATGTGATTTTATGACACTATGTAAGTAAACCTAATAACTAGTATGCGTGTGCATGCGTGTATGTACAATAATTAGGTTTATATATATATATATATATATATATATATATATATATATATATATATATTTCATGGGAAACTGGTTCCTAGTACTATGTATGATAGTATTATATATGTTTTATGGCCATAAGTGTTAGTTGTGGGTATCCCGTATTTACATATGACTATATGACCCTGAGTATTAGTGAACTGTCTGCCTTGTGTACACTAACGTACTGGCTTAGACATGTGTTGGTGTTACATGGGATTTAGAGTTCTAGACATGTGTTAGTGAGTTGACTGTCTTATTTTGCACAACATTCGAGGATATGACACCTGTGCATTTAGACGCATATTTGACCCTGCTAGTTGACCAGTTATCACCCCTAGCGTAGTTCTGAGTTCAATAAAATTATGTTTATATGTGTGCTAGTATATTATCTGACAGTTTTTATTATGTTGATCATCTCTATGATTCTAGTTGTATAGCGTATATGATTCTGACACTATGGATACATAGGTTAGCATCATTGATACCTGTCACGAGGAGTCATGATTGGGATCCATCGTGCTAGCTGGGGACGGAGAGATATTAGTAGATTATGTGATCATACCCCACTTTACATGCATCATAGCTCGCCCAATACATCACGTTGTGTATAGCCTGACCATTTACATGCCTCATAGCCCATTATATATGATTAGCCTGACTATTGCTTGCATTATAGCTAACCGGATGGTTAGCCTGACCTCACATGAATCATAGCCAATCATATATAACAAGCCTGATCTTTTTCCAAGCCGATCACATGATTGACTGATGTTTCACACACTTAGCTAGATATTCTATTCTATATTTCCAGTTCATTGTTCTATTATTCACTGATATTTTTGTTCATTGCTAGTTCTGTTATTGTTGATGATATATTCTCCAGTATTTTATACTCACCAGTATTTCTTATCTTTAGTATTTATCTCCATCTTGTATTTCTTTACATTGTATTATAGTTTTTGTCAATATACATGGAAATGTTGTTAGTGCTTGTACTTTGCTCCAATCGTGACTATATAACATTTTTCCAGAGGATATTGAGGACTTTTGTCCTACACACTATGGGCCAGGTGTAGAGGGAGACTACATACGAGAGATCTTAGAGGAGTCACTTCTTTTAGAGGAGACACTACCTGCAGCTATTTAGACAGTTATTTTATGCATCTTTGAGACTTATGTTGAGATTATGTTAAGACTTTGTTGAGACTATTTACGTTGGACAGCTAGACTTTAGTTTTATCTCTGTTTTGAATTATTGTGCTTGACGTATGTCAGTACTCCTTATCTTTATATCTTATCTTGCCATTTATTTCTTATAGCTATTGTGATTGAGTATATATTGTGAACTGTTGAGCAATGTATTACTCATTGTCCTCCTTATGGACTTGATATCATTGACAGATTGTGAGTTTTGTTTAGTATATTTGAGACCTAGACAGCGTTCTACTGCCGATGCTACGGCGTAGGCTGGACGTACCCACGGCTCACACCCAAATTTGGGTGCGGTTCGTGACTAACACAAATTTAAAATAAATAAATAACATCTAACAAAAATTAAATAATAGAACAAATAATTATTTTATATGCACAATATTTAATTAATTATGAAATTACTAAAATCTCCTTTCCTAGAAAATATGGTAGTGACAACTATCTTGGCCACCACCACTTTCGAGCACCCCCATCATTATCGTCATCTCCATCTCCTCCGCCCTCCTCAGTTCCCGTGCCACCGTTCTTAGGATACTTGCACCTTGGTGTACGTATCGCATTCGATTCTCGTGCTACCTCGTTTCTCGTTCTACCCTATTTTCTGTGCTATGTCGGTCTACATGTTGCCTCGGACAGTCGGATGCCTTGATCCCCGTGCTGCCTCGAGCACTGTGCTATCTCGGGTTGCGTACTGCATTAGTTTTTGTGCCCTCGACCTTTGTGCCTTTTTCTAATGCGTGCCATATTTATTTTTGCTCACGCACCAATTTGTGTGCCTCGTCAATTTGTGCACTTCGTATTCCTTGGGAGTTCATACGTGTCTCGATTTACGTGCAAATTTTGCTTCTTATTCACCTCGGTATCTATTCTACCTTAAATCTTGTATGAGTTTCGGTTTACGTGCATATCTCGATTTGTATGCCTGTATTGATCCGCGTGCCTCAGTTATTATGCCAGATCCTTTCACCACTTGTGGGACCCGCACAGTATAGCCTCCTACCACCCCTTATGATTTTATTTATATATAATTATTTTGTGCTAATGATTATTTGTTGTGTGTTCTAAGGACCCCGATGGACGTGCAAACTTGGAACCAGAGTGCCGAAGAGTTGCGTATCTAGCCGAACCCTCTAGGCAAGTACCCCTTATTCATGTGACAATTTTGCGCCTATGCTCTTTTCGTCCTCCATTTAATATATTATAATTTATTTGTACTTGTAAATTGTAATTTTTATGTTAGATCTTTAAATATTTATATTAGTGTAGAATGGTTCGGTATCGGGCCGACACCCATATCGAATAACTCGGACAGGACATCCACGCCTCTAAGGACACGAGCACGACCTGGTTATGAGCATCATCCCTATATGCCCCGTGTCTGACTCGCGGTCTGGTTAAGTTGGACTTGTTTATTGTGGTTTGGTTAAGGAAAGATAACTATGTGGTTGTGCATCCTGCGTGAAGATTCTTGTTGATTGTGTTCGCGTGGTGCCCTGTATGCATTGTACCACTGCTAGAGTACGAGAATTAGTGTTCTCGACTTGGGATTCTACGACGGGTTACGCCATGTGGATATTCTATTCCTTTTATTTTGGAGGTTATGTTCCGGTCCTAAAAATATAGGGGAGGTTCTGCCCAAATTGTCTAGAATTTCGGTCGGTAATTTAATTTGGATTCTGATTTAGGAAATTGATTCATGGATTTGCTTCATAGATTTGATTTGTTCGAGGGTTTGATTCAAAATTAATTAGGTAATTTATTCGATAATTTGATTTAGAATTTGGTTTGGGAGATTTGCTTTAGGATCTTGGTTCATGATTTGATTCGATACTTTATTCAGGATTTGATTTGGGAACTTGATTCGGAGATTCATGATTCAATTTGGTAATTTGACTCAAGATTTGGTTTTATATTATACGTGTAGTACTTATTTATCCTTGTTCCTCGGATAGAGTAAGGGGTATAGTTCTAATCAGTAAACGATCTGCGACCCCGGTCCTTGTTTGGTTTAAGGATGGTGGATATGCTCCAGAGTGGTTCATGCATTTCCTTACCACTGTCTGGCGGCATTAATTGTTAGATTCTTGTTTCCATATTTTATTTCAGGTGTTGTCCTAGATTAACTTGATTGGACTAACAATTGCCTTATATCGGGATTATGAACTTTGGATAAATTCATTGATTGAATATTATTTTAAATTAGAAGTATAATCTTGGGATGTTGACTTGGCAAGCTTTTGTGTACTCTATTGGACTTTGAAAGCCTGGACTAGAGGCATAATATTGGTAATATTGGATTTCTCAGACTTGGACTATTGCACGAGTATTTCGCGGAATGAGACAAATATCGAGGTTATCAATATTTGATTTTACTCGACTTCCCAAGTGCCTAGTACCTTTTACCTCTATAATTTGGTATACCTCAGTGACCTTGTATGATTGAGCAGCACAATATTTATTGGTTTATCCCTTTTTTATAAGAAGGATATATACATTTATATGTTGGATCAAAGAGTTATGTACATGATATAGTGGATCAAAAGTATCTGTTGCTGACCAGGTTTAGTGGGATCTGTATTTTACATACTGGATGTTATGGGACTTGTCGACAGATAGCATGTGATCACTGGTTCGGTGGACTTTGTGAGCAGAGGATTTTACTTGACTGACTGAGTTATCATGTCTCCTGACTTGACTACTTGTATCCGTGCTAATACATTTACTACCATGTGTTCCTATGTGCTATATGTTAAATATGCACTGAGGTGCGATATATCGTGCTACATGCTACGTGTTACATGCCTCCTATACTACGCGATATATGATATTATAAAATTTCTCCAGTACGGGCCTTGTAGTTGGTCAGTGATCATAGCTTAGCGTGGTTGGATTATGTGTATTGATTGTTGCGTTATAAAATTTCTACAGCATGGGCCTTGTAGGGCGAATCTGGGTTGGAACCGACAAAACCAACATGGATTCACAAATAGCATACCCGTACTGCGGTATGACATTCTAGGATGATGATGATCGTGTGACCACGGTACAAGATTCTATATAACTATATGGTTAATCAGGTAACTAAAATTAGTAGAAGCATTGGGAGGGAACAGAATCCCTTGATCGTGCATACGGGGTGCTCATTGTAGTGCAAGGCTGGTCCCTACGAATACTGTGTATCATCGGCACTAGTGGAGTACAGTATCTGATTACTATATGTACTATGCTTTCTATGTGATCTGAGCATTGTGGCCTTACGAGTGACCGGTGCATACTCTATGTGCTATGCAATATTATTATTGGTTAGGCTGGCCCTGCTCGATCATAGCACGATCTGAGGATTCCTATATATTGCATTACTAGGGTAACCCAGAATTCACCTAGCAAGATGTAGGTACGTGAGTGGTTGTTTAATCATATAATTGTATGGTGTGTTGCTTGCTAGTCGGCTGGCACGTAGCCTATCCTGGTGCAGTAATTCATTTCCTTGTCCTTATTTGGTGTAAGGGTGGATTACTGTTCCGATGGCAAATTATTGACTCCAGATGGCGATATAGGTATTATTGGATGATATAATAATTGTTATTGACTGTTGGTCCCTTACCTGCATTAGTTGTTGATAGACGCTTATTGTTCTATAATCGTGCATTGGTACCACACGATTCTTTTTTTCTGTTTACTGCTATTTCTTTATGCTTATGTTATATGCTTCTTGTTGGATTTTCTTCACCCGTCCTTGAGCCTTCCTTTCTGGTACTTATTGCGGTTGGCCTGACTAACCCTGGATTGTTCCCAGATTGCCTGCGACCGACATTTTTCTGGTATAGACCTCCCGATTATCATCAATATTTTTGACCGTTCGGTCTTACATGATTTCTAGTTGATATCTTTTTTGTTGCTTATTTTATAGTGGTTGCCTGTGGATATGATATTAGATTTAGGCCATAGATTATATTGCATGCAAAAATACCCAATATGACTGACAACCGTGACCGTCATACGATATTCTATACCTTGTATTAGGGAGCTGGCCATGTCCGTCCTCGTAATTACCCAGTTTTTGGGAGCGGGTGTGACAAGGTTTTATTGGTGGCCCATGCAGGTCTCGTTTTGAGATGTTATTGGGTGTCACGTGATTATCGATCTCAGTCCACAATTTTTTGGAGTTCCTACTTGTTACACTTGCTATTGTATTCCTTGAACTTATAAATTGGTTCTTATCTCTGCGTGGACCTATCTTGTTTGACGCCTATCTATTTATCGTTATCTGCTATTATTCCTTGTTTTTAGAGATGTGGTCCTGTAGTTGGACTAGTCTATTACTTTATCAGATGAGACGTTGTCTTGTCTCCATCCTTGGGTTACTTGGTATTTATCTTGGGTTCTATACTCTCTATCGATGCGTCACTTTGTTTGATTTTCCTATTCTTTCCCTCGTGCATTGACTTGGTGTTGACTTAGTATCATTATCGCCATCTTCGTGCGTTGAAGTGACAATCTTGGGAGGAGGATTATATCGGAGCTCAGAATTTGTTAAGAAAGTCAAGATTGGAGATTTCATAAGCCTTTGTTGTATATACAATGAATATTCTTGTATCATTTCAGCTCCTTTGACTTTGGATAATTTTGCCTTCCTGATTATCTGTTCAGATATTATTTTGATTTTGATATATTTTCTAGATATGATGATTAGATCTGAATTTTTGGATTTTGTACTTCTAGTATTTTTCTTAGAACTGTCTTGTGATCTTGTTAGATATTTTGTGATTTTACTGAGTTGGATATTGTTTTTTGGATTCGAAATTTATTTTGGGCATTTGACAAGAATGACCGGGTGACACTAGTGTACCTTGATGGCATGGTAGTAAAAGCTGCAATCGCACGATCATAGTTTCGTGGTGAATCTTCTACATCCACTCCGGATGGTATGGTAGAGAATGACCGTGACACACATATGATTCGATAGGAGAAAACTACGGCTGTCGGTATGAGACAATTATTCCTGATTTCGTTATTTTTATGGATATTTCATGCAATTGGGATTTCGATTTTTCTAATATTGTTTTCGATATTTTGTACTCGTTTTAATTTATGGAGTATTTCGTGCACTTGAGATTATTCTGGGTATTTTGGATTAATTTCATGAGTTGAATTATGTAGCTAGATATTGTTCTCTTCGATGTTTTCAGATTAAGATTTGGTTGATTTTTTATTGTATTTCTTGATGTCTGTATGGTGGGTAGATTTTTATGATATATATAACCTAGTTTTGAAAACCATATATTAAATGATTTCAAAATTTTCAGGACAAATTTTTTGTAAGGTGGGTAGAATGTCATAATCCTATTTTTCTAAATAATTATATGATTGTATTTGATTTGGAGGATTTCAAATTCTGAGTATATTTAAATATTGTATTTAAATTGTTGGATCTCGATTTGACTTGAGGCTTAATTTTTTATTGTTCCATTATTGATTATTTATTGTGGATTTTAATTTGTTTTTAATAATTTCAATTATGATTATTATTGACATTGGGTTTGATTTTAATGATATTGTTATTATTATTGCTTATATTTCCATTAGTTGCATTATTGTTATTGTTATTCTTGTTATTATCATTATTATTATTATTATTACTACTATTATCATTCTATTACATCCTTACCCAAATCCTTAACTCTACCCCTCTCCACTCAGCCGTACACCCCCATTTTCCTCACCCGCTCACTCACAGTCGCTCCCCCATTCTCTCTCTTGCTCTTACCCCCACCCCGCTGGAACACCCCCCTCACTCGCGGAGCAGCCTCCCATGGAGACCCCCTCCCTCTCCTGCTCTCAGGTTCTCTCTCCTCTCCCCGCTGTCTCTTTGATCTCACTCTCTCCCTCTCTCCCCCGTTCCTCTCTCTCTCTCTCTCTCTCCAGCCCTCTCTCTCTCTCTCTCTCCCTCTCGAGCTCTCTCACTCGACCCCCTTTCTTTCACGACCCTCTCTTCCCCCTTTCTTCTGACCTCTCTCTCCCGCTCTCAGGTTCTTTGTCCTGTCCCCCCTCTCTCTCTCTGATCTCACTCTCTCTCTCTCCCTCGTTCCTCTCTCTCTCTCTCCAGCCTGCTATCTCTCTCTCTCCCTCTCGAGCTCTCCCACCCGACCCCCCTTCTCTCTAAACCCTCTCTTCCCCCTTCCTTCTGTCACTACCACATTCTGAAAACGGGGGTATTTTCGAATTTTTCAATATTTAATATTATGTTATTTATAATTAATTAATTGCATGATGGTGTATTTGATTTAAATGATTTTGTGCGATGTGTGATTAAATAAATGATTATATGCAGTGTTAATTATTTTATATTAGCTAGCAGACTAGACCTAGAAGCCCAGTAGACGAACCCCTGTCCGAATTATAAAATTTCGGATTTTATTATTTTATTTAGAATTTAATTCTTGGTGTTTATAATTAATTACTGTATTTTTATTTAATATTTTGCGCATTGCCTTTGCTTCGATATTTGGAGCACTATCCAGACTTTTGTCTTCCAACAAGTTTTACCATCTTGCCCTAGACATGTCCGCCTTCAATTCTGCTATTTTTGCAACTCATAATTATGCTTCCTGTACATTGTTTCTGGCCGCACAAAAATCGTCGCGGACGTTATTTTTATTTCCTCTTTTTGTATCGTTGTGCGTTCCAATCGAAAATTGGAGGCCATCTTGACCTATTTTTCGTGCGACCCAAATTAGGGTAATATTCTGTTCTGAGTCTTCTTCAATATTGGTATTGATGACTTGATCTGATTTTGACCCCAAGTATTCCTAATTAATTGTTGAACACAACTTGCATTTATTTCTATTTAAATTGAGGATACCATTTTATCTGATTTTAAAATCCCAATTTAATTCCAGTGCCCTGCAAACTCAGCCCATACCCATCTTACAGTGCCCCCTGACCCTACAAAATATCGGACCCCAAATCGCCCGCCCAATTTCCGTCATTTCATGTGTTTGTGCAATTTCCCGAATTTAAGGGGCTAAGTTGCAATTATTCAATTGTAGATGCCAACACCTAATTATTTTAATCAATGTGGGAGCCTATAAAATTTTTAATTTAAAACCCTTATAATCCCCATGAATTATTTCCTTCATGAACCATCATAGCCACTCATTTAGAGGGATGAAATCCTCACCCTACATCACACCCTCTCTCATCCTATTTAATATCATGTCACCCTCAAACCCTAATCCCTATGCAACCTAGAAAACCCCACCTCCTCACAAGCCCCTCTCTCCTACGTATGTGAACATTTTCTTCTCTTCTTCTCCTCCTTCTTCCTTCTTCTTCTCCTTTCTTTTCTTTTCTTCTTCTTCCTCTCCTTCTTTCATTCTTTGAATTTGAAATTCAAATTCTAAAAGAGAGAGGGAAACCATCACCATCTCTTTCCCCTGTGCACTCCTCGTTCCGGCGGACTCCCTGCACCCCGGCGTTCACCCACCGCGGTCCGGCGGCCGAAGTCGCTGCTCCTCCATCTGCGGTGCACCCGGCGGCCGACCCAGGCGGCCCAGCTTCACCCTGCTGCTCGTGCTCCTCCCTCCATCTCCATCTAGCACCACCATTACCACCAATCCCCGCCGGTCTGCTCCGGTCCGGCAGCAGCCATCCCTCGACTGCGAGCGACTCCCTCTCCCTCTGCTCCCCATCTCCTACCATCTACTCCACCACCATCATCCCACATCACCACGCCATCAACCATCCCTCCGACCCCCTTGCTCCGGCCGCTGGCAGCAACTCCAGCCCGGCTCTCCCCCGCATTCCTCCCTGTCGAAGCACTCCGGCCCGGCGGCCCCTCACGATCTCCCTCCACCTGAACAGCCGCTCCACTGCTCCTCCCCATTCCGGCAACTCCACACGAGTCTCCGGCCAAAATTCCGGCCAGCCACCAGCCACTGTAAGTTTTCTTCTCCCCTCTTCCTCTTTCTATATATATATATATATATATATATATATATATATATATATATATATATATATATATATATATGTATGTATATAATTATATATATACGTATATACGTTCATATATATACTAATATATGTATTTGTATCTATTAAATCAATGTGTAGATTTATGTATTGTATATAAATACGTAGATGTGTGTGTGAGTATATATATGTGTATATACTAGTATATGTTTTTGTATATATTAATAAATGTATAGTATAGTGTATGTATATATACAATGTATGTAAAGAATGTAATTGTGTAGGTATTTGTATATATATAATGTATTAAGAATATGTATATAAACAGTATATTAAATTAATGTGAATGCATTATATATAAATATGTATGTAGGTATTTATATATATGTATTAGTATATATTTTATATATATATATTGGTTATTTTTATATAAGATCTATTTAATAAAAAGGTATACGCTAGTATAAATTAATTTGATAAATTAGTATATGTATTTAATTTAAATTGTATATATATTTGTATAAGTATATATTAAATTGTATATGTATAGTATATATAATGTATGTATTTAAAATATAAATACGTATAGTAATTATTTTATTTAATTGTATAAATAATTAGTATATGCATTTCATGTAATTTGTATATAAAATGTAAAGTATTTATATTTAATTAATGTATTTTTGGCATATATATGAGTATACACTAGTATAAATTAAATATGTAATTTTAAAAGGTATATATATATATATTGTAAATGTATTTAAATTTGGTGCATGTATAAATATTGTAAGTATAAATTATTATGTTTATAGATACATACAAGAATCAGTTATTTTAAAGTATATATATATTTATACATATATCTATAATTGTATTGAGGGATATTATATGTAATTAATTAATAAGTTGTTATTTAAATACGTAGTCCTACTAGATGACCTTAGTTGACTAGTGCCCTGCCTGGCATGGCCTGAGGCCAGTGTATTTCTATTGTGTGTTAGGATAGCTTCTGATACAAATGTCATATTGTGATGTGTTATAGGACTGTTGGTTTACCAGGGGATACTCTGGAACAGGACATCCATAATTACCAGCTAAGGACCAAAGGCAAGTACATTCTCTGATAATTTCCAATTCTTGATAATTGCTATAAGTTCAATGATCTTGAAATGTTACAACTGAATCTTTGACACTGTGCTACACGGACTAGTATAGCTTGGATCTGCAGTCATGAGATGTTACCTTAATTATCGTATTGACATTGTACACGACATGTATATTTAGAAACCGTACATGATAGACTTTACTTGCTCGTGTATCGTGACGTGTCATGGTTGGATCCACAGTACTAGTTGGGGGCGGGGAAGTAGTTAGTAAGAAATGTGATCATAACCTCTTATTGTAGTATAAAAACTGTAAGTGTTAATCATGCTCTTCACCCATGATTAGCCAGGCCTTATAGCAACCGTACATGTTCCCAAGCCGATCACATTTCGAAACTACTATTTCAAACACTTAGAATAGTTACAGTTCTCTATATTTTCATATACTACATCACCCGTATATGATACTGTTCCTTATTCTTTCATTTTTATACATGCACTGACTGTGTTTCATTGCCTATTGCCTGTCTCTCTTAAACTGTCATTACATTATTCCACTGTCTTCTCAGTAGCTAGCATGACATGTTTTATTGTATTATAGACATTATCAAGTAATGGAACTGTTATTTGAGATTGTGCTTTGCTCCTTCCTGACTGGAAACATTTTTCCAGACTATGCCTTAGATGACCGCTGTCCGACACTTATGGTGAGTAGCTGCAGACTTGGTAGTGGTTGATTCTGGAGGTCTAGCCGAAATTATTATTCATTGTTAGTTCTTGAGTAGACTATTGGTACCGGATTTGTCTCCGGCATTTTGATGATTCTTGGATATTGTTAAGTTAAGTATTCCTTGTGGACTTGTGGTGTGTTTAATTTTAATTTTCTGTTTCGAAATCTTATCGTGCTGTAATCCTGTGATTTGAGTATATGTTCATCTATTTGTGTCATCCGTGCCTCCTAATGGAGATTGGATATTTGCGTGACATTAGTTAGATAGTATCAATACCTAGACAGCGTTCTACCGCCGATGCTGCGGCGTAGGCTGGACGTACCCACGCATTCGTGCCCCTAAACCGGGTGCGGGTCGTGACACGTTTTTAGTGGTGGCCCATGCAGGTCAGACTTCGCGAGTTGTGCGATGTCGTAGTAGTGTGACATCCTTGTTATACTACTGCGTGCCTGCGATAGAATCTAGGACATAGGATACTAGGACGAGAGCAAATACTCAATCACAATTTCTTGAGAGATTCCTGGGATGACCCCTGAGAATCTTGTTAAAACTTCCAATTTACAATCATTCCCTTGTTCTGTCCATTCTCACTTATTGATATTGAATTTGATTGTTGTTGATTTGTTATTAAATTAGGACTTTGGTTTCACTTGATTTGATTGTTGTTAATTAAGGTATTAAAGTAGGATTTTTGCTTCATTATAGAGTTGATTTCATATTAAGACGAATTTATAGACTGATTTATAGTATTATTTGATGATGCCGTCAATAAGGACAGTGAAAATGATTAAACATTAAGCTAGTGGATTACAAAAGGTGAATTTAAATTTCTATGGAAGACTGAAAATGAATTTCACAACTTTAGGGTTCTAAGAAGATTGAGATTGTTATTAAAATTTATTTTAAAGATTTCAATGAATTGCAAAATTTTGAAATATGAGGAGTTGAAATATTGTTATTAAAATTTTATTTTGAGGATTCAGATTCGATTCAATAAACCTAGACAAGTCTGTAAGGATCTTTAAGATGATTAAGTTTTCATTTCATTATTTAAATAATTGACCTTGAGGAAAGTGTATACATTTACTTTAAATTTATTCAAGGAGTTATTTTTGAGGAAAATTTATTTGAGGATAAGATTTTATAGTGGGAGATATATTATAATATAATTAGATGAGATGCATGTGTATAAGGATCAGTTGGCTTGAGTATGAATGAGAATTCACTGCAAACTGACTTGGGTGATCATCAAGGGTTGTATTAGAAAGTGCAGTATTTAGTATAGTGTGTTGCATTGATATGCACTTGAGTGATAGGGATAACTAGTATCAACGATTGCAGTAGGTAAGGAAGCCAATAGTAATTGTTTGTGATAGAACTGTGATCCCTAGGGGATATAGGTATTAGACCTTGGATGTATCTTTGATCTGTGCAATCAACTAGGGTTATTTCCAATCTATTTATCTTGAATGTTGCTTCTTTAGAACTGTACTGTCCTCCCTTGATGATATCGCATTTTACCCTAATTGATTCTTTGGGATCTGTCTTCAGGATGTCGCCGCAGACACGGTCTATGAGAGCGGGAACATCAGCTTTAGAGGGGTCTGCCACCTCTCTACCTGATGGACAGACATCCGTAGTTCCTCCTACATCTCCGATGCACGTAGGTGATCCTCCTCCTCCACCTGTTCAGAAGATTGCCGCAGCTATGACAGACAACCTTCCTCCTCCATCAACTCCGATTCCCGGAGGTTTGCCCATTGACGGAACGCAGATGTTTACCTTGATCCAAGGCATGGTAGATGCCCAGAGAGTGACGGCAGACGCTCAGCGAGTTCAAGCTGAGGCTCAGAAGGTGCAAGCAGAAGCGTACCAGGCACAAACCGAGCTGATGAAAGAAAACATGGAGAATGCTCACCAGGTGACTCTCCAAGCTTTGGAGAAAGTAGCACAGTACCAGCAGTTTCCTGGCCAGCAACAGCAGAGATCAGGCACTATAGTGGATTTCAGAAGGATGATACCTCGAGAGTTCAAAGGCACCGAAGGAATACTCTACGCTGACGACTGGCTAGAAGATATAGAGAGAAGTCTGCGATTGACCCAGATTCCGGAGAACTTGAAGATAGAAGCCGCTGGCAGTCAGATGTTCGATATCGCACTCACGTGGTATCGCACGGAGCCGAGAATTACTGCACAAGGACTTACTTGGGAGACCTTCAAGGAGCTCTTCAAGGAGAAGTTCTTTCCCGACGTGGCATTGGGAACCTTGGAAAGTCAATTTCATGACTTAGTTCAAGGAAACATGTCGGTCGACGAGTACGCTGCAGAATTCTGTAGATTGAGCCGTTTTGCATCGTCTATGATTCGAGACCCAGGAGATCGAGCCCAGAAATTTAGAAAGGGACTGACGAGAGAGATTAAGTCGCGCACTTCTGGTCGTCGTACCGCTACCTTTGAGGCTATCTTGATGGATGCTCAGATTGCAGAAGAGGATCTGGACCTCAGGCCTAAGAGGAGTCACAATACTTTTGGAGAAACGAATGATAGCGCAAGACCGACCAAGCATCCCCGTATTCAGCACCAACAGGAGTACCAAGTACCATTTCTTATTCAGCAACAACCATGGACATTTCAGCATCCACCGCAGTACCTAGCACCAGTTCCTATCCAGCGACAGCCCTGGGCATTTCAGTATCAACAGCAGTACCCGGCACCAGTTCCTGTACAGCAGGATCAACGAACTTGTCACTTCTGTAAGAAGCCAGGTCACCTTTGGGAGAGCTGTAGAACGAGGCTAGGACTTTGTTTGCTTTGCGGCACTGCGGGACATCGAGTAAGGGATTGTCTTCTATCCTCTTATCTTCCCGGCCAGCGCACAACTTCAGATTATAGAGATCCAGTTGGGCTACCTGTGGAACCGTATATTGCTCAGTACCCGCGGAGGGAACCACCCCAGCAGGACGGGCAATTGCGGTGACGGCCGAGAGACCAATACTGCAGGTAATGTGTTAACAAGTTCTGTTCTTTCCTTCATTCTGTTCCTATCTACTTGATTAATTGATTGATTCCTTGGTACAATAATTGTATGCATGATTTTCTTGTTATAATGTAGTTAGTAGTACCCCTGATACATGGACTGCAACACCTTAACAAATGAGACCATAACCATGTATGTTCCCCCTAGATTGTGTGTGGTATGACTATAGGTAGAATTTTCTTAGACCGTGATTATTGGTGTTGACTGTAGTGAAGATTCATGAAGGAGTTATGACTTGACAAGAGGAACAAGATGATTAAAAATTTGAGGATAATTATTGATTTAAATAAATGGTTAAGAAATTAGCATGGCATAATTGGTGGTTTAATTAATTCCAGGAAAGATTATGACATGTTTAAGTTGGTTATTAATTTGGAAATTTGGAGATTTATCAAGGTATTTATTTAATTGCAAGTTATGAATTTAGAACTTCATATTTGAATGTGACATTTGGAGAATCCTTAAATATCATATTGTTGAGTACTTTGAGGAGTGGATATTAAATTCCGGACATTGGATTATTAACTCAAAAACTTTCAGTAAATTTTTAATAAAAAGGGACTTTGATTCTATGTCGAGGATTTTTACAGGAATACAGATAATTTTAGATTTTGAAATTGTGAAAAGACCTTGTGGATTATTCGTGGTTGATGAGTTTAATGGAGGGAATAATAATGTGTATGATTAAATGCTAATATGAGGATTTTAAATTTCGAGGACGAAATTCTTTTAAGGTGGGTAGACTTGTCACTACCACATTCTGAAAACGGGGGTATTTTCGAATTTTTCAATATTTAATATTATGTTATTTATAATTAATTAATTGCATGATGGTGTATTTGATTTAAATGATTTTGTGCGATGTGTGATTAAATAAATAATTATATGCAGTGTTAATTATTTTATATTAGCTAGCAGACTAGACCTAGAAGCCCAGTAGACGAACCCCTGTCCGAATTATAAAATTTCGGATTTTATTATTTTATTTAGAATTTAATTCTTGGTGTTTATAATTAATTACTGTATTTTTATTTAATATTTTGCGCATTGCCTTTGCTTCGATATTTGGAGCACTATCCAGACTTTTGTCTTCCAACAAGTTTTACCATCTTGCCCTAGACATGTCCGCCTTCAATTCTGCTATTTTTGCAACTCATAATTATGCTTCCTGTACATTGTTTCTGGCCGCACAAAAATCGTCGCGGACGTTATTTTTATTTCCTCTTTTTGTATCGTTGTGCGTTCCAATCGAAAATTGGAGGCCATCTTGACCTATTTTTCGTGCGACCCAAATTAGGGTAATATTCTGTTCTGAGTCTTCTTCAATATTGGTATTGATGACTTGATCTGATTTTGACCCCAAGTATTCCTAATTAATTGTTGAACACAACTTGCATTTATTTCTATTTAAATTGAGGATACCATTTTATCTGATTTTAAAATCCCAATTTAATTCCAGTGCCCTGCAAACTCAGCCCATACCCATCTTACAGTGCCCCCTGACCCTACAAAATATCGGACCCCAAATCGCCCGTCCAATTTCCGTCATTTCATGTGTTTGTGCAATTTCCCAAATTTAAGGGGCTAAGTTGCAATTATTCAATTGTAGATGCCAACACCTAATTATTTTAATCAATGTGGGAGCCTATAAAATTTTTAATTTAAAACCCTTATAATCCCCATGAATTATTTCCTTCATGAACCATCATAGCCACTCATTTAGAGGGATGAAATCCTCACCCTACATCACACCCTCTCTCATCCTATTTAATATCATGTCACCCTCAAACCCTAATCCCTATGCAACCTAGAAAACCCCACCTCCTCACAAGCCCCTCTCTCCTACGTATGTGAACATTTTCTTCTCTTCTTCTCCTCCTTCTTCCTTCTTCTTCTCCTTTCTTTTCTTTTCTTCTTCTTCCTCTCCTTCTTTCATTCTTTGAATTTGAAATTCAAATTCTAAAAGAGAGAGGGAAACCATCACCATCTCTTTCCCCTGTGCACTCCTCGTTCCGGCGGACTCCCTGCACCCCGGCGTTCACCCACCGCGGTCCGGCGGCCGAAGTCGCTGCTCCTCCATCTGCGGTGCACCCGGCGGCCGACCCAGGCGGCCCAGCTTCACCCTGCTGCTCGTGCTCCTCCCTCCATCTCCATCTAGCACCACCATTACCACCAATCCCCGCCGGTCTGCTCCGGTCCGGCAGCAGCCATCCCTCGACTGCGAGCGACTCCCTCTCCCTCTGCTCCCCATCTCCTACCATCTACTCCACCACCATCATCCCACATCACCACGCCATCAACCATCCCTCCGACCCCCTTGCTCCGGCCGCTGGCAGCAACTCCAGCCCGGCTCTCCCCCGCATTCCTCCCTGTCGAAGCACTCCGGCCCGGCGGCCCCTCACGATCTCCCTCCACCTGAACAGCCGCTCCACTGCTCCTCCCCATTCCGGCAACTCCACACGAGTCTCCGGCCAAAATTCCGGCCAGCCACCAGCCACTGTAAGTTTTCTTCTCCCCTCTTCCTCTTTCTATATATATATATATATATATATATATATATATATATATATATATATATATATATATATATATATATATATATATATATATATATATATATATATATATATATATGTATGTATATAATTATATATATACGTATATACGTTCATATATATACTAATATATGTATTTGTATCTATTAAATCAATGTGTAGATTTATGTATTGTATATAAATACGTAGATGTGTGTGTGAGTATATATATGTGTATATACTAGTATATGTTTTTGTATATATTAATAAATGTATAGTATAGTGTATGTATATATACAATGTATGTAAAGAATGTAATTGTGTAGGTATTTGTATATATATAATGTATTAAGAATATGTATATAAACAGTATATTAAATTAATGTGAATGCATTATATATAAATATGTATGTAGGTATTTATATATATGTATTAGTATATATTTTATATATATATATTGGTTATTTTTATATAAGATCTATTTAATAAAAAGGTATACGCTAGTATAAATTAATTTGATAAATTAGTATATGTATTTAATTTAAATTGTATATATATTTGTATAAGTATATATTAAATTGTATATGTATAGTATATATAATGTATGTATTTAAAATATAAATACGTATAGTAATTATTTTATTTAATTGTATAAATAATTAGTATATGCATTTCATGTAATTTGTATATAAAATGTAAAGTATTTATATTTAATTAATGTATTTTTGGCATATATATGAGTATACACTAGTATAAATTAAATATGTAATTTTAAAAGGTATATATATATATATATTGTAAATGTATTTAAATTTGGTGCATGTATAAATATTGTAAGTATAAATTATTATGTTTATAGATACATACAAGAATCAGTTATTTTAAAGTATATATATATTTATACATATATCTATAATTGTATTGAGGGATATTATATGTAATTAATTAATAAGTTGTTATTTAAATACGTAGTCCTACTAGATGACCTTAGTTGACTAGTGCCCTGCCTGGCATGGCCTGAGGCCAGTGTATTTCTATTGTGTGTTAGGATAGCTTCTGATACAAATGTCATATTGTGATGTGTTATAGGACTGTTGGTTTACCAGGGGATACTCTGGAACAGGACATCCATAATTACCAGCTAAGGACCAAAGGCAAGTACATTCTCTGATAATTTCCAATTCTTGATAATTGCTATAAGTTCAATGATCTTGAAATGTTACAACTGAATCTTTGACACTGTGCTACACGGACTAGTATAGCTTGGATCTGCAGTCATGAGATGTTACCTTAATTATCGTATTGACATTGTACACGACATGTATATTTAGAAACCGTACATGATAGACTTTACTTGCTCGTGTATCGTGACGTGTCATGGTTGGATCCACAGTACTAGTTGGGGGCGGGGAAGTAGTTAGTAAGAAATGTGATCATAACCTCTTATTGTAGTATAAAAACTGTAAGTGTTAATCATGCTCTTTACCCATGATTAGCCAGGCCTTATAGCAACCGTACATGTTCCCAAGCCGATCACATTTCGAAACTACTATTTCAAACACTTAGAATAGTTACAGTTCTCTATATTTTCATATACTACATCACCCGTATATGATACTGTTCCTTATTCTTTCATTTTTATACATGCACTGACTGTGTTTCATTGCCTATTGCCTGTCTCTCTTAAACTGTCATTACATTATTCCACTGTCTTCTCAGTAGCTAGCATGACATGTTTTATTGTATTATAGACATTATCAAGTAATGGAACTGTTATTTGAGATTGTGCTTTGCTCCTTCCTGACTGGAAACATTTTTCCAGACTATGCCTTAGATGACCGCTGTCCGACACTTATGGTGAGTAGCTGCAGACTTGGTAGTGGTTGATTCTGGAGGTCTAGCCGAAATTATTATTCATTGTTAGTTCTTGAGTAGACTATTGGTACCGGATTTGTCTCCGGCATTTTGATGATTCTTGGATATTGTTAAGTTAAGTATTCCTTGTGGACTTGTGGTGTGTTTAATTTTAATTTTCTGTTTCGAAATCTTATCGTGCTGTAATCCTGTGATTTGAGTATATGTTCATCTATTTGTGTCATCCGTGCCTCCTAATGGAGATTGGATATTTGCGTGACATTAGTTAGATAGTATCAATACCTAGACAGCGTTCTACCGCCGATGCTGCGACGTAGGCTGGACGTACCCACGCATTCGTGCCCCTAAACCGGGTGCGGGTCGTGACACCTTCTGACCTCTCTCTCCCTTTTCCGACCTCCCTCTCACCACTACCACCACTTTCACAGCCACCACTTCTATCGTGACCACCACCTCCATCACCGCCACCACCAGATCGGACCAACCCTGACCCAGATCTGGCATCATCACTACCCTGGCCACCACAACTTTTGATCACTACCACTATTATCATCATCTCCAACTCATCCGCTCTCCTCGGTTCCTGTGCCACCGTTCATGGGACAAGTCTACCTCGGTGTACGTGTCAGCTTCAGTTTCTGTGCTACCTCATTCCTCGTTCAACCCCATTTCCTGTGCTACCTCGGTCCACGTGTTGCCTCAGGCAGCGGGATGCCTCGAGCCCCATGCTGCCTCTAGTACCGTGCTATCTCGAGTTATACACTACCTTGTTTTTCGTGCCAGTCGGCCTTTGTGCCATTCCTCATAATTCGTGCCGTATCGATTTATACGTACGCACCGATTTGCGTGCTAATCAATTTGTGTACTTCGTATTCCTTTGGAGTTTATGTATATCTCGATTTACATGCACATCTCGATTTGCATGCCTGTATCAATCCACGTGCCTCAGTTTTTATTCTAGATCCTTGCACCCCTGGCAAGACTCGCACTGTATAGCCTCCTACCATCCCTTGTGATTTTCTTTATATAAAATTGTTTTGTGCTAATAATTATTTGTGTGTGTTCTGAGGACCCCGATGGGCGTGTGAACTTGGATCCAAAGTGCCGAAGACTTGCGTATCTAGTTGAGCCCTCTAGGAAAGTACCCCTTGCTCTTGTGACAGTTTTGCGCCTATGCGTTATTCATCCTCCATTTAATATAATGTAATTTATTTATACTTATAAACTGTAATATTTATGTTAGATATTTAAATATTGATATTATTGTGGAATGGTTCGGTATCGGGCCGACACTGATATCGAACAACTCGGACGGGACATCCACGCCTCTGATGACACAATCACGACCTAGTTATTAGCATCATCCCTATATGTCCCATGTCCGACTTACGGTCGGGTTACGGTTTGGCACTAGATTATTGGACTTGTTTATTGTGGTTTGGTTAAGGACATATGACTATGTGATTGTGCGCCCTGCATGGCGATTAGTGTTGATTGTGTTCGTGTAGTACCCAATATGTATTGTAGCGCTGCTGGAGGCCGAGACTTAGTGTTCTCGACTTGGGATTCTATGCCAGGTGGATATTATATTTGTTTGGTTTTGTAGGTTATGTTCCGGTCCTAGAAATACAGGGGAAGTTCTGCCAAAATTTTCTAGAATTTTTGTCGGTAATTTGATTTGGATTCTAATTTTGGAATTAATTAAGGGATTTGATTCATGGATTTGATTTGTTCGAGGGTTTAATTCGAAACTAATTGGGGAATTTATTCAATAATTTGATTTAGAATTTGGTTTGGGAGATTTGGTTTAGGATCTTGGTTCATGATTTGATTCGATACTTGATTCAAGATTTAATTTGGTTACTTGATTAGGAGATATATGATTCGATTTGGGGATTTGAATCAGGATTTGGTTTAATATTATACGTGTAGTACTTATTTACCCTTGTTCGTCGGATAAAGTATGGGGTGTAGTTCTACTCGGGAGATGGTCTGCGACCCCGGTCCTTGTTTGGTTTAAGGGTCATGGATCTGCTCCAGAGTGGTTCATGCATTTCCTTTCCACTGTCCGACGACATTAATTATTAGATTCTTGTTTCCATATTTCTTTTCAAGTGTTGTCCTAGATTACCCTAATTGGACTAGTATTTGCCTTATATCGGGATTGTAAACTTTGGATAAATTCATAGATTGAATATTATTTTAATTTAGAAGTATAATCTTGGGATGTTGACTTGGCAAGCTTTTGTGTAATCTATTGGACTTTGCAAGCCTGGGCTAGAGGCATAAGATAGTTATTATTGGATTTCTTGGACTTGGACTATTGCGCGAGTATTTTGCGAAACGAGACAAATATCGTGGTTATCAATATTTGATTTTACCCGAGTTCCCAAGTGCCCAGTACCTGCTACCTCTACAATTTGGTAGACCTCAATGATCTTGTATGATTGGATAACACAATATTTAATGGTTTTATCCCTTATTTTATAAGGAGGATATATATATGTATATGGTGGATCAAAGAGTTATGTACATGACATGGTGGATCAAGAGTATCTGTGGCTGACCTAGTTTGATGGGATCTATATTTTACATACCGATGTTATAGGACTTGTCGACTAATAACATGTGATCACTGGTTCGGTGGACTTTGTGAGTATAGGATTTTACTCGACTAACTAACTTATCGTGTATCCTGACTTGACTACTTGTATCCGTATTGATACATTTACTACCTGTTATTCTTTCTTATTTGTTATGTGTTACATGTGCACTGAGGTACGACATATCTTGCTACATGCTACGTGTTACATGCTTCCTATACTACGCGATATATGATATTATGTGATTTCTCCAGCATGGGCCTTGTAGTTGGTTAGTGATCATAGCTTAGAGTGGTTGGATTATCTGTATTGTTTGTTGCATTACACTCTGGGTGGGTCAGGGTTGGAACCGTCGGGGACCAACATGGATTCGTACACAGCGAACCTGTACCGCAGTACGACATTCTAGGATGATGATGATCGTGTGACCACGGCATGAGATTCTATATAACTATATGGTTAATCAGGTAACTAAAATTGGTAAAATCATTGGGAGAGAACGAAATCCTGAGATCGTGCATACGGGCCACTCATTGTAGTGCAAGCCTAGTTCCCACAGATACTATGTATCATCCGTACTAGTGGAGTGCAGTATCTGATTACTATATGTATTATACGTTATATATGATCTAAGCACGGTGGCCTTATGAGGGACCGGTGCATATTCTACGTGCTATGCGATATTATTATTGGTTAGGCTAGCTCTGCTCGATCATAGCAAGATATGAGGATTCCTATATATTGCATTACTGGGGTAACCCAGACTTCACCTAGCAAGCCGTAGGTGTCACCCTCACTTTTAAAACTAGTAGTAGTTTGGTAGTTTTGGCATGAGTATTTAATTCTAGGATTTAATATTGAATATTATTGTGATCATTGTATTAATTATTTATTTATGTTGAGCTATAATTATTTATGGCTGGTATTAGTTATTTAATTAGTGATTTGTGTTATTTAGTTTAGTTAGAGAGACTAGCCCAATATTTAGACTTGACACATATTGACCTATTTAGACTTGTCATGACAACATGAGCCCAACTTGGACCCAATCCCATTAGTCATTTTCACTAATTAATTAAGGTAAATTAGTTTAATTATAATTAGTTAGAGACTTTCAAAAATATCCACCCTTAATTATTCTTCTTAACTCATCATGTTGGGGTAACTTGGATATTTAATTTTGCTTGAGAAATGGGAGAATAGGTCGGCCACTTTTTGTCACGCCCCAGTCCTAAAATACGTAGGACTAGGAATACGTAAGCATGCCAGCCGTAGGTATATAACAACTCCAATATATGGATACCATAATACATACGTCCGCTGTAATATGAATATTAACTCACATGTGGTATATATATAGTCACAAGTCACAGAAATACTAATTTTATCCACACAACAAGTCATAGAAAAGAAATAAATAAACTAGAATAATGAGTCTAAATAATCCAAAATAATAGTTGGGTGGAGACAAATCCACTACCAATGACTATATCAATACTAAAATGAGGAAGAAGGGTAAATCTCCAATATGAAATAAGATGATGATATAAAAGTATCAGCTAAGAGATTCGTCGCTAGAGATAATCAATGATGCTCAGAAGGTAAGACCTCCTCGGAAGAAATAAGTAGTAAGTCCTGATCCGTGCTCCTACGAATAGTCAAGATCGTCTACACCTGGAAAGGGACCAGGTCCTCAGAGGGACGTAACAAGATACATAGAAGCATGCCAATTTGAATACAGTAAACATGCATAATAGGTAGAAAATATATAAATACGCTGTACAAGACAATCTATATGAATACATAATGAGGACAACTTTTCGACGTATGGGCATGGGTAGGCTACTCGATCTAAATCTCACAAATCACACACACGGCAGGGACAACAGAAATCGATATACCTCGGGGGTACCGACTAGCACGACACCAAAAATCGACGTACCTCAGGGGTAGCGACCAGCGCGACACACTACCGTAGCACGTGTTAATTACTACGGTTTACTAGAGTGGTTATAGCCCATACATCTACTGATTGTCCTCCTCTCCCATGATACTAGTGTCAGTGTGTGTCAACATATATAATATATAGTAATGACTGGAAAAAACACATGCAATAAATATATAGAAATATAATAAGCATGCAAAGTACTATAAGCAATTTGGCAAGGTATCTTGTCTGGTAAGCAAGCTGCAAAGTGTAACATCCAGGAGTTAAGCACACAGGATTAGAAACTAGACCCTCCGAATAAACGTCTCCGGATGCTGAAATAAACATCACCAACATTTTCAGAATAAGCGAGATAGCTAGGAAATATTACCCTTTCGTCCAATTTGGACATAGGGGCAAAACGATAATTTTGGTCAAAGCGGGGTCCACATATGGCCCACTTTGCACCGAAAAGTGTACCACGGGTAAAGGTCTCTAAATGGGACAAATTATAGGTCAAACAAATTATAAACATCAATACGAACTCAACGGTATATCTAATTTTGGATTCCGGTGAGCCAAACACAAATTCGTACAAATTTGCCCAAAAAGTCAACCGTGGGGCCCGCAAATAGGTGGCTTAGTCAACTATCTCAGAATTGTATGAAACTTGGGTCACAGGACCAGCGTGATACCATTAATCCAATGGCAAAAGTTACGTTACATTCTGAAGAGCGTACACTAAATGATGCGATATTTTACAAAAGTCGCGATACGGAACCGTTTTACGGATACGAGGTGATTTCGACGCGCACATGCGTCCGAATCAGTTTATGAGAAAGCCAACACATCTGGACATACCATATGCGCCTTTCGGTGCAACTGGTACGCGACGAGGCGGTCCCGTTTGGCGGAGCATGCTCCGTATCACAAATTTTTATCATTTTAAAAATAGGTTTTTTTGAATTTTCAACCTAATTTAATTCTGATTCTAACACATAATAAAATAATATAATTGACAGAAAATAATCTCAGTTATATGGTCTTTATATAGCAAAAATAATTTCCAAGATTGGTTCTTTGTGGTGGAAGATATGAGTCCATAAACTTGGGTCATTGCAGCAGTTTTTCTGAAGTTAAAGTTGTAGTTTTTTCTCAACTTGGTCTTGATTTTCACCTAGGATTACTCGCTGATCGGAGAAAACTAATATGCAGTATTGGGAGAGGGATAGGTCATGAATATACCGGCAAAAATAGGTCAATTTTGGTCGAGCGATGGAGCAGAAAATGATGCGTGAACAGAGGTACGCTGCCGCAATTTCTGAGGGTGCTCGCGGGTCACGGGCGCGGCGCGAGTGTCAGTCGGCGGTGCTGGGCTCCTCCGGTTGCGGCGACGGAGTCGAGAAGGTGGTCGGAGATGTCTCAAGGTAAGTAGTTTAGGGTTTAGGGTTAGGATTTTGTAAGATTTATAATATATATATATAGGCGGCGAGGATGAGAGTAGATGAGAAGAACGCGGGGGTCTAACGCGAGTCTGGGTATACAGCTGCGGGGTCTGGGGTCTTGGTTAACTAATTAGGATTAGGGTGGGGTTAGGGTTTATTAGGATTGTATTTTTTTTCTTTTCCTTTATTCCTTTTCTTTTTTTTCATTTCATTTCTTTTCTTATTAATAAATTAATTACTTATATATATGTATATATTTCCAAAAAATTATATTTATACATAAAAATAATCTTTTATCCTTCTACAACAATTTTTTAAAATAAATAAAATAAAAATAATAGCTTTGCTCCACAACATCTAGCTAAATATTTATCTAATAATTAAATCCAATAAATTCTATATTTTCTAATATAATACGAAATACTGTAATTCAATTAAATGATTTAATTAAATAATCAATACGATTTTTAAAATTAGGGGTTCTACATTCTACCCAACTTACAAAAATTTTGTCCTCGAAATTGACACTAACCCATATTCATAATAAATTACTATAGCTATTACACTTCATTGCTATCTAGCAGTGTTTCCTAAAAATCATAGTCACCCATTTTAACACCTTCTCATTTGTTGTCCATATCCTATTCTATTTTCCTCTAACTCGTCTATACTACCCAACTTACAAGAATTCTACTAGTAGTCAAAGTCTCTTGAGGCTATTGTCTAGGTTATAAGATAAATTTATTTATTGGGTCGAGAATCTTGGGATACCTGTCTGGAATCTCATAACCATGATTTTTTTTTATAACCGTCAAGTACCGAATTCTAATACTGCCATGCCACCTGACCAGTATGTCTATAAATACTTCGACTACTCTACTATAATGGTCTAGTTGCAGCTGTCGCTGCTTCGCCAACGAATTGTCATAGTTGTCCGTTCGTAACAAGTGCCTTCAACTATTTTCTAAGCTCAGTCTAAGTTTTTGAACAACAGTTAAGGTCTTGACTAACTTATAAAACTATTAGAAGTAAAAAATAATTCAACAATCCAACTAATTCCTATTAGACTAAGGGATGTTATACATGGTTTTAAAATGATTAGAGGATACAGATATTGCTATAGTGCATATACATAAGTATTATCATTAAGAACTTATATTTTAGTTATCAATCATTACTAATATATTTATGTTTTAACTAACAAAATAAGGGTGAGAATGAAGTAATTTAAGTAATTCATAATGGCACGAAAGGATACAACTATGATAGGAAGAGTTAAGCACGATATAAAGAATGGATATAGAAGAGAAGATGAGCCACCCATTATGGGCGAGATGGTGATAGGAGGAGAATACTACTACTGCTACTCGCGTCATCTATTAGCATCGCGTGTATGCCACCTGGGTAGAATATCAATATATCCTCATAACTGCTAAGTCATGAGTATGCAATGACAAATATAACTAAATGTCTTACCTGTATCTACGACTTCCTGTGCCTGCGCTTCCTTATTTGGCATCATGAGTGCTTGGCCTATGGGGTATATCTAGTACTATCCGTGTATTAAACTTATACTAAGCATGAACGTTTATCTTTCCGAAATAGGGGAAGACGAAAAACAACAATAAAAAATTCAAGGAGGAGGTGATAGAATATAAGTACGAGATTCAAAGGGATTAGAGAATTTGAAAGGGAGTTGCCATGGCAGTTGTGGATTGAGATCTTATTTTGGTAAATTCTATTCGCATGTTCACATCAGAACAGTTATGTACCTGACATGATATGCTCTGACCAGTCTAGAGGGCAAGTATATTCGTCTAACAAGTTGAGTCAACTATATCTCAATCCACATAAAGTAGTGATATGAAGAGCAAACCAAGCGCACTAAGGTTGATTAGACCATAATGCACTAATTCTGATTTAGACAATGTATTAGTGTGGGCCCCCAATAATACATATGTCATGAATAAGCTCGATAAAAGAATAAGCTTACAAAACTAGGCTATAATAGCAGCCTAAGTCAAGGTAGTTCAGAAAATATAAGTACGTTGGATTAGGATAGCGGAAGCTACAAAATAATTTTAAGTTCATCAAGAAGACCGGTATTGTGCCTCTACAGTTGCCACGCTAACTTCTTGTCTAAGTATATAGTCGACCAAATTGGGGTTTGGGCCTCTAAGTTCTACAGTCTAGATAAACACTAACTTTTTATGCAAGTCTATTGTTGGTGTCATTCATTTATACTTCATTAATGGGTGAAAAGAACTGTGTGATACTAGGTTATGAAGCATATTACCAAACTTACAAGAATTTAACTAATAGTGTTATTGAACAACAGGGTGTA
This sequence comes from Iris macrosiphon, assembly GCA_036927795.1. Lineage (NCBI taxonomy): Eukaryota > Viridiplantae > Streptophyta > Magnoliopsida > Asparagales > Iridaceae > Iris > Iris macrosiphon. Next base: position 64,744,005 of record JAYESA010000006.1, on the reverse strand, counting down.
TGTACCTAGTATAAATCATCTTCCTAACCCCCTATCAAGCACGAAGGAAAGATAAGATTGACGTTGTGAAGGGATCAAGCAAGATGCAATACAAGCAATCCAATAAGAATGCAGAACGAATCAAGAGAGGTGATTAAATAAGTGGATGAGATCCTATATTCTAATCCTATGCGTAGGCTTGCTCGGTACAGTAACGTAACCGAGACAATATGCTCTCGACCTGCATGGGCCACCACAAAAACATGTCCCGCCCCAGTCCCAAAATACGTAGGACTAGGAACACGTAAGCATGCCAGCCGTAGGTATATGGTAACTCCAATATATGGATACCATAATACATACGTACGCTGTAATATGAATATTAACTCACATGTGGTATATATATAGTCACAAGTCAGAGAAATACTAATCTCATCCATACAACAAGTCATAGAAAAGAAATAACAAAACTATAATAATGAGTCTAAATAATCCAAAATAATAGTCGGGTGGAGACAAATCTACTACCAATGACTATATCAATACTAAAATGAGGAAGAAGGGCAAATCTCTAATATGAATTAAGATGATGATGTAAAAGTATCAGCTAAGAGATCCATCGCTAGAGATAATCAATGATGCTCAGAAGGTAAGACCTTCTCGGTAGAGATAAGTAGTAAGTCCTGATCCGTGCTCCTACGAATAGTCAAGATCGTCTACACCTGGAAAGAGACCAGGTCCTCAGAGGGCGTAAATGATACAAAGAAGCATGCCAATTTGAATACAGTAAACATGCATAATAGGTAAAAAATATATAAGTACGCTGTATAAGACAATCTATATGAATGCATAATGAGGACAACTTTTTGACGTATGGGCATGGGTAGGCTACTCGATCTAAATCTCACAACTCACGCACACGGCAGGGATATCAAAAATTGATATACCTCGGGGTAGCGACCAGTGCGACACCAGAAATCGACACACCTCGGGGGTAGCGACCAGCGCGACACACTATCGTAGCACGTGCTAGTTACTACGATTTACTAGAGTGGTTATGGCCCATAAGTCTAGTAATTGTCCTCCTTTCTCATGATACTAGGTGTCAAGTATGTGTCAACATATATAATATATAGTAATGACTAAAAGAAAATACACATGCAATAAATATACAGAAATATAATAAGCATGCAAAGTACTGTAAATAATTTGGCAAGGTATTTTGCCTGGTAAGCAAGCTATAAAGTGTAACGTCCAAGAGTCAAGCACACATGATCAGAAACTACGATCTCCAAATAAACGTCTCCGAATGCTGAAATAAACATCACCAACATTTCCAGAATATGCGAGATAGCTAGAAAATACTACGCTTTCGTCCAATTTGGACACAGGGGCTAAACGATAATTTTGGTCAAAACAGGGTCCACATGTAGCCCACTTTGCACCGAAAAGTGTGCCAGGGGTAAAGGTCTCAAAATGGAATAAATTATAGGTCAAAAAATTCTAAACGTCGAGACAAACTCAACGGTACATCCAATTTTGGATTCCGGTGAGCCAAACAAAAATTTGCCCAAAAAGTTAACCATGGGGCCCACAAATATGTGGCTTGGTCAACTGTCTCAGAATCGCTTGAAACTTGGGTCACAGTACCAGCGTGATACTACGAATACAATCGCAAAAGTTTTGTCATATTCTGACGAGCGTACACTAAATGGTGCAGTATTTTACAAAAGTTGCAATACGGGACCCTTTTCAGGATACAGGGTAATTCCGACGCGCACACGCGTCCGAATCAATTTTCACGAAAGCCCACACGTCAGGACATACCATACGCGCCTTTCAGTGCAACTGCTATACGACGAGGCGGTCCCGTTTAGCGGTGCGCACTCCGTATCACAAATTTTTATTATTTTAAAAATAGGTTTTTCTTAATTTTTAACATAATTTAGTTATGATTCTAACACATAATAAAATAATGTAATTAATAAAAAATAATGTCGGTTATATGGTATTTACATAGCAAAATAAATTTCTAAGATTGGATCTCTGTGGTGGGAGATATAAGTCCATAAACATGGGTCATTGCAGCAGTTTTTCTGAAGTTAAAGTTATGGTTTTTCGTCAACTGGTCTCAATTTTCACCTAGGGTTACGCGATGATCAAAGGAAACTAATATGACTTAATCTCTCCATCTAATCCTACTTGATCACAATTTGAAAGAATTTAACCTCAAATTAACAATACGACTTCTACCCAACTTAGAATTTACCCATCTATCATATAAGGCTATATACTTTAAGAAAAATATTCCTTAATTTATTTACTCATGTCATTCAATCCTCAAAACTTTAACACCAATTATATCATATATGATATGCCCTTAATTACAAAAGAATAATCCTCAAGTATGTGATCGGCCTATGGGGCATATCTAGTACTCTCTGTGTATCAACTTATACCAAGCATGAGGTTTCGTCTTTCTAAAATAAGGTAAGGCGAAAAGCAATGATGAAGAGTTCAAGGGAAGGGTAATAGAAATAGAAGTATGGGGATCAAGGCGTATAAGGAATTCAAATAGGAATTGTCAAGGCAGTTATGGATTGAAATCCTATTTTGGTAATTCTTTGTTTGCATGCTCGTATTAGTACAGTTATGTAACCGATACGATACGTTCAGACATGTCTAGAGGGCAAGTACATTCATCTACTAATCAATATATATCTCAATCCATATAAAGTAGTTATGCGAAGGGCGAATCAAGCGCACTAAGGTTAGCTAGACCCTAATACACTAATTCTGAAATGTATTATTGTGGTTAATCAGGCCCCAATAACACATATATCATGAACAAGCTCGATAAAAGAATAAGCTTGCAAAAACTAGGCTATAATAGCAGCATAAGTCAAGGTAGTATAGAAAATATAAGTACGCTAGATTATGATGAGAGATGTTACAAAATAATTCAAGTTCACAAAAAAAATAAGACTCTACAATCTCTACAGTTGTCATACTAATTTCTTGTCGAAGTCGCTAGTCGACCAAATAGGGTATGGGCCTCTAGATTCTACAGTCTGAATAAACACTGTCATCTAATGCGATTATATAGTTAATTTCAATCAATTATATTTTATTAATGAGTCAAAAAGGACTATGCGTTACTAGATTATGAGGCATACTACCCAACTTAAAAAAATTAACTAATATTGTACTGCCTTAAGGATAAAGTAGAAACTCCTGTTAGGGTTTACGAGAAAAGGTCTTGGTACTTATTAGGGTATCCTATCATATTATATAGGTAGTGGTCATCTTAATTCTTAATCATAGTGCTTATAGAACAAGTGTCAATAGCAAGAATGGAAAGGTTACTAGCCCTCAAATGAGAGAGGATATAACTTATATGGAGATATGGGTTCAATTATGTGATTTAAAGCTAAGGGATAATCATTAGGTAATAATCTACAATAATAACTTAAACTGTCAAGTTCTAACTACCAAGCATAGAAATTCAAAATTCAAGACCACAACTATAAGCCTAGCAAACTATGTGTCCTTAACGCAGAATAAAATTACTTGGTCTATAATCAGAGGTGTCAGGTGGCACGAGTTAAAAGATGAAGAAAAGGAGAACATAATTTAATCGTCGCGCAATTAGCGAATGTTAAGGTCGCAGAGGATCAACATATGAAATTAAAATAGGGGCTCTAGATAGCATCATGGTTTTCTAAGGGAAAGTGGTATGCTAGTTGCTATGTTTGAGGTATGATTAGAAAAATATTCTATGCATTGCTTTTGGCTTTCTAAGGCACTGTCTGCTTATCTCAAGACAAGAATCTAAATTTATAGTTCTCCAATACTTATCTAACTGCGAAGGTTAGATTCAGTCTTAATATTCAATTTTGGTTTTCTATTGGTTCCTCAATACTAGGGTCAAACATTATGGTAAACTTCTAACTAACTCTAGTAGTGTCTATACTACTCCCAAGTCTTCATAATACATCAGGGGGGTAATGGTAAACCAATTCTAGAGATAAGTAATTCTAGGGTTCACTAGATATTCTAATCTTAGTGGTGTGTCTATATTCTCGTTGTATTCTTAATAGGTGTGCTACCCTAATTATCATCCTAATAACAGGGTTTCCTATATTCTAGCAGAAGGCTATACTCAAACAACCATTAGGGAAGTACCGGAATCAAGCAGGATACAATTGTTCAAATAGAACAGATAGGAGGAAGATGAATCATAGTCAATTATGGATGAGATCCTATACTCTATTCCTAGGTGCAGGCTTGCTCGGTATAGTAACGTAACTGAGATAATATGCTCTCGACCTGCATGGGCCACCACTAAAACATGTTACGCCCCAGTCCCAAAAATATACGTAGGACTAGGACACGTAAGCATGCCAGCCGCATAGATATGACAACTCTAATATATGGAAACCAAATCCTTACGTACGTTGTAATATGAATATCAAATCCACAAGTGGTATAAAGGATATCACAAGTCATAGGGTATGATCTAAATCGCATCCATGAAAATCAAATATAATTAAATAACCAACATCTATGAAACTAGATCTCAATAAGAAGTATCTAAGGATGATAGTTGGATGGAAACAAATCCACTACCAACTCGAATATAAGAGCAAATACAATATAAGTACAACACAATCAAACACAATATATGTATACCAGCTAGCAATTACGGCTCGAAGAGAAGGCATCCTCGAAATATACGTAACCATCCGAATCTGCGCTCCTACGAATACTCAAGAACAAATACACCTGGCAGGGGACCAGGTCCTCAGAGGGATATAACAAGATACTTAAACACATGCCAATAAAATACTGAAATAAATCTCCAAAGGGGTCACCTAACCGTCTAAGTGAATGCAGTTAAGAATAATTTCCCTACAAGTGAGCTATCTGGCTGAAAACTGGGATTGGCATGACTCTCTCGGAGAACCAGAGGCCTCAAAGGCACGTCGTATTTTGAACGGCGGAGGCCAGCCAAGTAGTATAGGGGTCATCACCGCCCGTATCTCCAACGGAGCTTTCGGGTTACAAAAGGAAAAAGTGTAAAGGAGCTCAAATACGGTATTTGTTGTTCTCCACACCCCATGCTCTAAGCATGTCACATCCATGACATAATTTGGTTCATAGCCTATTCTTAGTACCCTAGCCCAATCCTGCAACCAAACAAGGACAAGGATGGAACCACCGTACTACAATAGGCTATGTCCCTAGACCTCTAATAACTGCTAAGTCTACTAGCATGCAAAGTTTCTAACAGCAGTTATTCCTAACGTACGGCCCACACGTATAGGAGGCCAAACCCTGCATGCCAGTCCGTGATCTATATGAGACTCACAACTCGTGTAACAACTGTGTCACGGCCAATGAGCCTAATGATGCTATATGATAATGGGGTAGTCTCATAAATAGGGTCAATGCAAATACATAAATAAAAATATACCGCGATGACACCGTCGCGCGCATTTTATATAACAATTAAAATATATGAACTAAAGACAGAAAATAAAGATGTATGCAACATATGGAATATAAATAACAGTATAATGGCAAGGTATACTTGCCTGCTCTGAAAAAGGATGAAGTCACAACTCAAGGCGTCATCCGATCTATCCGTCACATAAATTAAACAAGTTAGGTTACAAAATGGGTGAATAGGTTCCTCCATTTTAATTATTTTTCTAATTCTGAATAAATAGACTAAAATAGAATTTTAATCTTTATATAATCTGATTTTATTGTTAAATTATAATTTTGGTCCAAAGAAAGTCAACTTTACGGATTTGTGATCCATGGTACGCAAATCGAGGCAATCCGTTGACCAAAAAGTCAACCAACTCAAATCCTGGATTTGTGTGTGGAATCCTATAGATTTCAATGCTACATGAATGCTGGAATCGACATTTTTATAAAATTTTAAGTCGGTAAAGAGTTATGGCCACAAGGGCGCACAGATGACAGTTTTTGGTGGTTTCCTATTTACGTCTATGTTGCACGAATTTTACAGTAGAATAAACTTATATTTTAAATTCTGGAAAAATACTTTTCTCGAAGTTCATCATGTCATCTTTCCGAAACTTCAAACGTTTCATAATTCCGAGTTCGGGATCTCCCAAAATCTCGAAAATACGAAAATGTGTCTGATTTCGGACAACTGGCACTTTCGGAATATTCTGGAAAACTAGGTTCTGAAATTACTGAAATAAATTATATATTCAGAAAACTAACCTTGATATGATTCTAAAAAAAAAACTGGAGCGCGTTTGGAGTCTGGAGCTAGGAGATATCGTCTTTTTAAGTCGACATAAATACTAGAAAATGAGGCTGAATTTATGACAAATTTTGACTATTTTTGGACGAAAAAAAGAGGAGTTTGGGGATTAAAAAAATATGAAAGATGACTTTATTTCATAAGTCTAATAGGTATTTATAATGGTGAAGATTGTTTAATTGAATAAGACTAGGATTGGCTAATTTGGATATGATTAAGATCATGTTAAATAAGGATAGGATATGCATGAAGTTATTTTCCTAGTAGGCTCAGGATTTGAATTAATTTAAAATAGAGTTTGAGTTCATCTCAATAATTTATAATCTTAAATAGAATTAAAGATAATATAAATAATTTATATATAATCTTATTAATATCTATTAACACTAAATTAGCTCTATCTAATATTAAGACTTTATATATCCAAATAAATCTTCAATAATTCCAAAAATCCAATAATTGCTTAAAATTCTAAATAAATTACAGAAAAATATATTTAAATATTTTAACTCTAAATTAAATATTTAGTAGTAACAACATGCAAGTATGGTCTCATAGTAAATCATGAAATTCCTAAAAATTTATGTTTCCTAGGTTTTAATTACCAAAAATTCTAAAAAAATCTCCAAAAATCTAAAATAGCCTAAAAATAATTCTAAATAAATATTTATATAATTAAATATATCAAGTTATTTATTTTTTAATTAACTAAGAGAATACTCTAAAGAAATTCAACATCTATAATATTTTATAATAATATAAAATACACACAAAATACCTATTTTGGGTGAGGGGGTTCACATATATATATATATACACACACACACACACACATATATATATATATATATATATATATATATATATATATATATATGTGTGTGTGTGTGTGTGTGTGTGTGTATTGATGCATACATTCATCATAGATTCATCATAGATTGAGTTTCATGAAGTGTGGGAGGCTTTTAGTATTGGTGAATGCATTGTGGGATTTTAGTTCGAAGATTGGTAGGGGCATTGATCGTGTGGTGTGCATGATGTTAAGGAAAGATGGAAGTAATAGCAATAACAGCAGCTTGAAGTTCCTTCTGTTCGCATAGAAGATTAGGATCCCTGATATTTAGAGTTGGGATAGCAATAGCAGTAGCAGCAGTGCATACTCGTGCACTGCTATAGAGGAGGCAGTATACAGCAGCAGCAGCTAGGTGCTGTAGCAGAATTAGCAGTTGCAGCAGCATGAACAAGCAATAATAGCAGCAATCTCAGTAGCATTAGCAGTATCATATTGTAGAGAAATGATAGCAGTGTTATACTAGTAGCAGAGGTAGGTTCAGTCCTGTGCACAAGAGATGTGCACATTTGGACAGTTTTGAGAGTTTAGGTGAGAAGTGAATGCAAGCTAGTGTGGAGTGTCCAACTTGAGTGCAGGTTCAGTTGGTGTGTGTGGGGGGGACTGGGAGGAAGTGCAGTGGTGCACTAGATTGTGAAGGGAATGTATCTCACCCTCACTTTTTCAACTAGGGGTAGTTTGGTAATTTGGCATGTATATTTTTATTTTTAGAAATATAATATTAAATATTGTGCATATTGTAAATATTTATTTATTATATTATTTATTTGTTGTTAGATGTTAGATTTATTTTGGACTTGTGTTAGTGGACTTAACTAGTTTAGATTAGATCCATGGACCAAAATTTAATTTTAGTTAGAATTGAGCCCAATAGTAAGCCCATTCATTAGGAGGATAAATTAAATAGTTGAACCAATTAGACTAGAACCTTCCATCCTTAATTAATTCCTTTATGACAAATCCCAAGGGGTATTATTGATATTTCATAATAACTTGTAGGAGGGGGTAGAGGCTGGCCACCTATTGGAGTGGAGAGAGACTCTCTTACTTTATTTTTTATTCCAAATCTAGATCTAGAATTTCTCTTTTCCAAATTCCTTCATTCCTACACCAATTCCTACCTAAATTTCATCCCAATTGATTTTTTATTCATTATTGGAGTCTATTAGAACAAGGAGGAAGTAAGGATCTACAAGGAGGAGCAAGAATCTACAAGTTGAAGGCTCTTAACATTAAATTTAGAGATTTCATTGGAAATCCATCTCCCAATAAGTATAATTAAGTTTTCCCTCTCTAATTAGACTATAAATCTATAATTTAATCATTATAAACCCTCCCATGTACTAAGGCTACCCATAGGAATTGGAATTAGGTTTATAGGAGGCCTATGGAGAAAGTTATGTGGTATTTTGTGTTAATTTTAGGGGAATTCCGATATTGGCACATCTTGTGTCATTCAATAGGTCAATTAGACCAAATTACCATATGTTTGATTGTGTGTGACTAGTGTCATGTCCATAATTGGATACATGTAGGCCGTATCCCAATAATTTGGCGATACAGGTTGATTTGGGGGTTTTCTTTCGACATAGGAGTTTGAGTATGTCATATTTTGATACGGGCACGTAGAGTAGTAGCTAACACTTCATATTACTTCTAATTATGATTTTAGACTAGCTCGTGTCCTTCAGGATACGTTTGGTTTTATGGTGGAGCCGTATCACAAGTGAATCATAGATTAAGTGTAATACGGGTGTGGTACACTCCACGTGTTTGTTTTCTCGTATTTCAATTCAATATACCTTGGTTATAGCTATTAGAGTATTATAATTATAATTATTGTATGATATATATGTATAAGTATAATTATGTGTATGTTCTATATTTTATTTTGATGTGTTAGCGGGCATGGGAGAATAGATGTGTGCATGTGCATCTTTAACGTGGGTATGTGGTGATATATATATATATATATATATATATATATATATATATATATATATATATATATATATGTGTGAGTGAGTGTATGTGTGTAGTAAGCAAGCAGGCCAAAAAAGCAGAAGCAATAAGCAGCAGGAAAAGCAGAAGCAGTAAGCAGCAGGAAAGCAGGTAGTAAGTAGCAGCGGGAAGCAACAGCAGAAGCAGTAAACAGAAGGAGCAGCAGAAGAAGCAGCGAAAAGAAGCAGAAGAAGCAGTGAGCAGAAGCAAAAGCAGAAGCAGAAGCAGCAGCAGCAGCATAAGCAGCAAAAGCAGTGAGCAGAAGCAAGCAGCTGCGGCAGTAAGCTGCAGTAAGCTGCAGCAGCAGTAGCAAGTGCTTATATGTAAGTTATAGATAAGTTAAGATAAGCTAGTAATAAGCTAAGTTAGTTTATATTGATAAGTTAGTAAGTTATATATAAGCACTAGTTAGTATTGGTTAGTATTATTTCTAGATTAGCTTGAGTGACACCAAGGTAATGAGAGTTTAGGTATCTTGGGTTCAGGTATTAAATATCAAGAGATATACTAGTATGTTAATTTAGTATAGTATTATTATAAGTTCAAATCCATATTAGTGTATAGTGAGGTGTATTGGTAGTTAGTTATATGTTAGATATTGGATTATCTTGTGATACCAAGGTAATGTCAAGGTATTGGTTTATACTCAAGGTATTGAGTTTGTATATCAAGATGGGTGTGTTGGTGGTATAATACCACCTATGTTTCAAACCCAAGGTATCCACTTAGCATTAGTTTAGCTAGGAGTACGATATATTTTGTCTTGTGTATATATATATTATAGTATTTTTTATCTAATAACTTGAGTATCTTATGATACGGTATTTGTTGGTATCTTAGTATCCTATCATAGCTAGTATAGCCTAGTTACATAGTGTATAGACCCAATATCCTAGAGATTGACTCAAACAACCTAGAAATAGCTAGTTTGACCTAGAGTTGACTAGTTTGACTATTTTAACTTAGAAATGGCTTTATGACCTAGAATTGAACCAGTTTAACTTATATTCATTCTAAAACCTTATAATGATGTAATATACCATATATAGGTCTGTGTGAGACCAGCTTGGACATCGAGAGACACCTTAGTCAGAAACTCACGCGAGTACATTTTTCTATTAGTTTTTATTTCATAATAGTGTATATATCTCATGTTCTAGAACTGTATAACTCATTCTGACATAGTGGTTTCATGGACTGGTACTACATGGATCATATTAAGAGATGTTATCCCTTATCATGTTCAGCAGGTACTCCTTCACATGTATTTTATCGTGTGTATCTGGTAATGATTTAATGTACTTCTTGTTCACACACTGCTCGTATTCAGTGTGCTTATATTCGTGTACATATACTGCTCGTGTTCAGTGTGCCAATATTCGTGTTTGTAATGTGTCGTGATTGGATCCATTGGTATTAGTTGCGGATGGGGGAGTAGGAGTTGATTATATGATCAAGCCCTAGTGTATTCGTGTATATGTCAATTACATACCACACTTGTAATCGAGTTACCATATTGTATTCGTGTTCAACCTAAACCGATCACATAATGAACTTGTATTCCATGGCACATTAGTTAGATATCAGTTATTTTCATTATATTGCAGATATTCTATTGTATGTTCTTCATTCCAATATATTACTTGTTCACTCTAGTTTATTTTATTCTGTTGTTTAGTTATCTTGCATTCTTTTCTATTATTTATTTTATATGCTCGATTATGTATTTGAAACTGCTTTTAGAGGTATGTACTTTGCTCCAAACCTGACTGGATATATTTTTCAGATGATTGGCTCGTAGACCAGTATCCTACATACTACGGACCGCGGGATGGTGTTCCATTAGAGGATACTCCTATAGACCAGGAGAACTTTGTACCAGAGCTTGAGGACGTTTATATTATTATTTTTATACTGTTATTGAGATTTATGGCATATATATTTTATTTTAGATTTGTGGTTGTATTTTGATTCTTTTCCTTCATTATTCCATTCGTGCTCTATCTTCCTTAGTATGCATTGTGATTGAGTATAGTTACATTTATTATATATCATATTATTCCTCGGTTTAAAGTTGAGAGAATTAACAGGTACCATATATATATTGTTTGGAATATTTAGATAGTAGAGTCGACACAAACAACGTTCCATCGTCGATGCTGCAGCGTAGGCTGGACGTACCTACGTACTCGTGTCCAAATATCCGGGTGCGGGTCATACATATTTTTAGTTGTGGCCCATGCAGGTCTAGAGTCACAATTAGAGCGATATCGTATTAGTGCTCACTTAGAGTACTGCTACGAGTCTGCTTTAGGAAATAGGATATAGGCTGAGAGTATACTCAATCATAACTAGGAAATACTTTCAATATCAGTTTTGCTATCCTTATCTATTGAATATTTGCTTGAATAAAATATTTTCTTCTTTGATGATATCGTATCATACTCAATATTTATTCCTTTGTTCAATCGATCTTCAGGATGCCATTGAAGATGCGTTCCTAGCGCTCAGGCACAATGTCAGCGAGGTCCGTCACTTCGTAGCCTATGAGGGCAGTACCATCAGACGCTGTTTCAGTAGGTATATTCCAGAGGTCAGCTTCATCAATCCAGGTTGGCATTTCTGTAGCAGCTTTCGGAGGTGCTTCACCTCCGGTAGAGAGGGAAGTGCCGATAATTTCAAGAGATCTTCCACCCCAACCATCCGTAGTCAATCAGACACATATATTTTTGCTCTGTCAGCAGATTATAGAGACTCATCAGCGTCAATCAGAGGTTATGAGGCAGGTCATTGAGAATGCTCACCAGATTGTGCTCGAGCAATAGAGAGAGTCCCATTAGTCCAGCCATATATGGCACCACCTCGGTTTACCTTGTAGCAGCTGAGGCCGGGGACTATCATAGATTTTAAGAGGATGGGGCTGAAGGACTTTAAAGGCACCGAAGGGATCATTTATGCTGATGACTTGATAGAAGACATTGAGCAAAACCTGCGATTGGCACATATTCCAGAGAGGTTGCAGATAGAGGCCATGGGGAGCATGATATTCGATATTGTGTTGACTTGGTTCAGGACGTACCCCAGGATCTCAATACCAGGACTTACTTGGGAATCTTTCAAAAAGCTCTTAAAGGAAAGGTTTTTTCTAGATGTGGCTCTGATATCTCTAGAGAGCCAGTTTCAGTACCTCGTTCAGGGAGATATGACGGTGGATGAGTATGCGACAGAGTATTGTAGATTAGGTCGCTTTATGGAGGGGAAGAACCTCAGAGAAAGAGCCAGCAAGTTCAGGAAGGGCCTGAACAAGAAAATCAAATCCCATACGAATAGAGATCCTGTCACTACCATATTCCAAAAATAGGGGTATTTTTGACTTTATATATATTATTAATATTATGGTAGTTATATTAAATGATTTCTTGATAGGTGTATTTAATTTAAGTAGTTGTATGGGATGTGTATTTAAATATATTATATTATATACTGTGTTATTAATGTTTGAGTTGTTAGACTTGACCTAGAAGCCTACTAGATGAACACCTGACCGATTTGAGGGATTATGTATTTAATTGTTTTATTTGGAATTTAATTGTTGGAGGTAGTAATTAATTACCGTAATTTTATTTAATTATTGCGCCTTACCGTTGCTTCGATATTTAGAGCGCTACCCTAGCTTTTGCCTTCTCACAAATTTCACAACCTTGCCCTAGACGTGCCCGCCTTCCTTTATGACCTTTTTGCAACTTGTAATTATGCTCTATGGTGCTTCATTTTAGCCGCACAATATTCGTCATGGACATTTATTTAATTTCTAAATAAATTCCCACTTTGTATCGTTGTGTGTTCCAATCAAAATTGGAGGCAATCTAGACCCATTTATCGTGTAACCCAAATTAGGGTAATATTCTGTTCTGAGTCTTCTTCACTAATGATATTTGTGACCTGACCTAATTTTGGCCCCATGTACTCCTAATTAATTTTAGAACACCGCTTGCATTTATTTCTAATTAAATTAGGGATACCAACTTTGACCAATACCGTTTAATCCCGATTTAATCCAATACCTCGTTAATTATGCCCATACAAAACACACAACACCCTCTCACCCTACAAAACACCAAACACCAAATCGCCAACCAATTTTTCATCATTTTATGTGTCTGTGCAAATATCCAAATTTAAGGGGGCTAATTTGTAAATATTACATTAGGTGTCAACACCCCATTGGTTCAAACCAAATGGAGAGCCCAAATATTTGACTAGTCAACAACCCTCATCCTTACATGAAAGATTCCTTCATGACAAATCCTAACCACCCATTCAAGATGGGTGCATCAAGACCACTCATTTCCCACTCACCATCCTATTTAATGTCCCATCATACCCTCTTCCCAACCTAGACCTAATCTCCAAACCTAGGGAAGCCCCCATCTCCTCCCCCTCACTCAACCGTAGCCACCCTCCATTTCTTCATTCTTCCTTTCTTCTTCTATTTTCTTCTTCTCTTCTTCTTCTTCCTCCTTTCTTCTTCTTCTCATTTCTTTTTAAACTTAGAAAGGGGGGAAACCACTCACCACTATACATTGTTCCCCGGGCATCTCCCCGGCGGCCTGCTGCTCTGTACTCCGGCCGGCCAAGCTTAGCCGAAGCTCCTCCCTACTCGTCGATATCCCCTCCTCCATCTCCCTCGCGTCGAGCCCCCGACTCCCTACTCCGGAAGCCCGCAGTTCACCCCGCTCCTCCTCCATCTCCTCCACGACTCCGTACTCTCCTCTCTCCGGCGACTGTGCAGTCTCCGCCACGGTGGCTGTGCACCACCGCACTTGACCGAAGCTCCTTCCGCTGCATCCCGACTCCGACGCAGCTCCGCTCGACCTCACACGACCCATTCCGAGCCATCTCCCCTCAGCTGCATCCCCGACGGCCTCTGGCGCACACGAACCATCACCACCACCACTGTATTCCTCCCTCCGACCTTCTACTCTTCTTCCCCGGCGACCTAGCTCCACCGTCGAGCTCCCCCATCCGCACATTATCGTTCACCACCACCATCATCATCATACTCCACCACTGCACAGTTCTTCCCGACCCATCCCGAGCTGCCACTCCGGCCAAGCCCCGTCGAGCTCTTCCTTGCACCCAACTCCGGTGAGCCAGGCCCCTCCACGTCGAGCCAGAACCACCAACCTCCACCTGTGAGCATCCCTCTCCCTCTTCCCTCCTTCATTAGTGTATATACGTATGTATATATAAATACGTATTTGTGTGTATATGTGTATGTGTGTATGTATGTATGTATGTATGTATGTATGTATATATGTTTCGTATTCGTATGCGTATGTGTATATATATATAAGTGTATCTATATATATATAAATATATCGTGTATTTCTCTATTTAAATATATACATATTTAATGTATTCAATAAATTAGTATATACGTATTTAAATGATATATGTTAAATGTTGTATTGGTGTATATATATGAATACGTATTTTGGTATTTTGGTATATATATATGTACTTGTATACGTATATGGTATAGGTATATATATATATATATATATATATATATATATATATATATATATTCAGTATATATATATATTCTTGAAAAATGGTTGTTATGCATAAATATGGTATATATATTTTTAACATATGTATATATATAATATATATTTCTATTTAATGTATATATACTTATACATATTTTGTACATAATTACTGGTATACACATATTGTATTTAATTATTGATATATGTCTATTTAAGAGTGTACTAGGCGACCCAAGTGTAATTACGGATACCCCATCTTTACACATGACCTTTGACCCTGTGAACTGTTAGTTGACTGCCACACGTACACTGACGTACTGGCGAGCCCCGTACCATTTTAATCGTCTGTCTTGCCCAGCAATCACAGACGCGACGCCCGTTCAACTTGACGCATTTGACCCTAGTTGACTAGTGTCGTACCTGACATAGCCCTGAGGCCAGTGTTTTATGATTGTGTTAGTATAGCATCTGATACAAATGTTATATTTATAATATGTCTATAGGACTGTTGGATCATCCAGGCGATACTCTGGAACATGACATTGGTATTACCAACTAAGGACCCAAGGCAAGTACATTCTCTGATAATTTCCAATTGTTTGATAATTTTTATAATTCCAGTATCTTGAAATATTACATCTGATCCTTGATACTGTACTACACGGACGAGTATATAGATTGAATCTTTAGTCATGAGATGATACATTGATTATCGTACTGACATTATACACGACATTGATATTTAGACCTCATACATGATATATTCGACATTGATCGTGTATCGTGACGTGTCATGACTGGATTCACAGTACTAGTTGGGGGCAGATGAAATTTCTAGTGAGAGATGTGATCAAATACCTATCGTACAATTATAAATTATTGGTGTTAATCATACGCCTCACGTATGATTAGCCAGGCCACATAGCAATCATACAAGTCCCAAGTCGATCACATTTCGAAACTACTATTTCAAACACTTAGAATAGTTACAGTTCTCTATTTTAAATCATATACTACATCACCCGTATATGATATTGTATCTTGTTCTCTTTATTTCATATATGTACTGACTATATCATATTGCCTATATTGCATGTCTCTTTGCATTGCCCATCTCTTTATTTGCCATGGCATTTATTCACTGTCTTCTCTCAGTTTATAGCATCATCTGTTTATTGCTTTATAGTCCTTATCAATTAAATGGAACTGTTATTTGAGATATACTTTGCTCCTTTCTGACTGGAATCATTTTTCCAGACTATGCCTTAGAGGACTGGTATCCAACACTTTATGGACCACAGGGTGAGTAGCTGCAGACTTGGACTTGGTAGTTCAGTTGTGATTCCGGGAGGTCTAGTCGGAATCACTAGTTATCTAGTTAGTTCTTTTAGTAGATCAGTTGGCACCAGATTTGTCTCCGGCATACTTATTTGAGACTTGGATTATATTGTTGAGATAGACTATTTCTATTTTAGGCTTGTATTGCATTTTATCTTATCTCTTCGAGATCTCATCGTGTTATAGTTATGTGATTGAGTATGTTGTTTATATTATTTTGTGATTATCCGTGTCTCCTCATGGAGTTGGATATCCATGTGAGATTGATTAGATAGTATCAAGACCTAGATAGCATTCTACCGCCGATGTTGTGGCGTAGGCTGGACGTACCCACGCCCTCGTGCCCCTATACCGGGTGCGGGTCGTGACAGATCCCACCACTACTTTCGAGAAGATTCTGAGACAGGCACAACAGACAGAGGATGATCTAGAGCTTGCCTCTAAGAGGCTGGGAGACATAGGAGGATCTAGTACCAAAGCGGGTCAAATAAAGCAGCCTCATTTTTAGCAGCAGCAGCACCAGAGGCACTTCCAGCAGCCGAGGCAGCAGTATCATGGACCAGTTAAAGCGCGGGCACAATAGATGTACCAGATCCAGAGGATAACTATTCCTTTCAATTTCTGTAAAAAGCAGGGACATGGATGGAATGCATGCTGGATGAGATTGGGCCAGTGCTTATTCTGTAGATTAGGAGACCATCAGTTGAGGGCTTGTACTAAAGTTTCAGCTCGTCCAGCTTAGGGCAAAGCTCAGGCACAGATAGCACCCGCGAGACCACCAGTAGGACAACAGAGTGGACCTCTTCTACTACCGCAATAGCAGTAGTTCACTCAATACCAGCCGCAGCAGAGAGGTGCCCAATAACAGGGGCAAGATTTTGCCTTTACCGTCGAGGAAGAGGAGACAGTCGGTGATGTTATCTCAGGTTCAGTCTATCTTGATTCATTTCCAGCTCATGCTTTATTTGATTATGTATCTTTTGCTCTGGAACATCATCTTGAGTCTGAAACATTGGCGAGGACTTACAAGATCACAACCGGGGTGGCATTATCATGGTCAGTGATGTTTGCAAGGAACGGAGAGTTTCTTTGGGAGGCAAGAGTTGAGCGTATGTCTACTCGTAATGCCACTTCCGAGCTATGATATAGTACTTGGGATAGATTGGTTGAGTAGTCACCATGCTAGTATCGATTGTCAAAGAGGCAGAGTTTTGTTCCAATCACCAGGAGATCCAAAGTTTGAGTTCGTCAGAGAAGCAGCAGAGCGAAGGAGACTTCTGTGGAGCTTTGGTAGAAGAGCAGGAGCCGCTACATCTATTAATTGCAGTGTATATGGACGTCTTTCCAGAGGAGTTATTGAGGTTGCCACTAAACAGAGATATGGAGTTCTCTATAGACTTAGTTCCAGGTGCAGAGCCAATATCACAGCACGTCTATAGATTGAACAACAATGAACTGACGGAGTTGAAGAAGCAGGTGGATAAGTTACAGGACAAGGGCTTCATCTGCTCTAGTTCATTACCGTAGGGTGCTCCGGTATTATTTGTACCAAAGAAGGATGGGTCGGTACACATGTGTATCGACTATAGGGCACTCAACAACCTTACTATCAAGAATAAATATCCGTTGCCACGGATCAACGATTTATTTTATCAGTTGAGTGTAGCGAAGGTATTCTCAAAGATAGACTTGAGGTCGGAGTACCACCAGGTTAAAGTGAAGAAGGAAGACATTCTGGAGACAACTTTCAGGACTCGGTATAGGCAGTTTGAGTTCTTGGTGATGTCGTTTGGGTTAACCAGTGCCCCGACGATAATCCTGAACCTGATGAATAAGGTGTTTAATTAATACTTGGATCAGTTTGTGGTAGTAATCATTGATGATATATTGATTTATTCGACAACCCCGAAGGAGCATGAGAAGCACCTGAGTATAGTTCTGGAGACCCTCAGAAAGAAAAAGCTAAATGGCAAGCTTTCGAAGGATGAGTTCTTCCTTGATAAGGGTGAATTCCTCGGGCATGTAATTACAGGAGATGGGATCTCAGTAGAACCAAAAAAGATTTCAACAGTTGAGTCGTGGTCTACCCCGAGTTCAATGGCAGAGATCAGGAGTTTTTTGAATTGGCAGGCTATTATCGTTGGTTTGTTCTGGATTTTTCCAGGATTACGGAGCCAATGACTAGATTAACCCATAATTTCTAGGATTACGGAGCCAATGACTAGACTAACCCGGAAGGACGTAGAGTTCGCCTGGACATAGGATTGTCAGTCTGCTTTGGAGGAGCTGAAGAAGAGGTTGACTACAGCTCCAATATTTACATTACCATCAGGGACAGGAGAATTTTCTATATATAGTGATACATCGGATAAGGGTTTGGGTTGTGTGTTACAGCAGAATGAGAAGGTGATTACCTACGTTTCCAGTCAATTATGCCCGCATGAGAAGAATTACCCTGCCCATGACTTGGAGTTGGCAGCAATTATTTTTTCTCTTAAACTATGAAAGTACTACATGTATGGAGAGCTGGTAGAGATCTTTACAGACCATAAGAGCTTGAAGTATTTATTTACACAAAAAAAGCTCAACATGAGGCAGCGATGGTACTTGGATTTGATGAAGGACTTCGATATTGCTTTACAGTATCATCTAGGAAAGGCCAACGTAGTCGCAGATCCTTGAGAAGATATCTAGTGGCTATGTATTTTATGAGAGACAGACATTTATTGGCCGATCTTGACATGCCTTGAGCAGTTCCTGGAGTTGCAGCAAAGATGAGGGGACCTCAAGTACAGTTAGAGTTGATGGACCGGATCAGAGCCGCACAGTTCGAGGATGAGTCTCTAAGGAGCATCAGATTACAGGTCCGGATATGATTGACAAAGGACTTTAGTATTGCAAATAATGGATTATTGCGACACGGTACCAGATTGTGTGTGCTGAGTAGAGCATTACGCATGAAGATTCTTTAGAAGGAGCATCGATCTCAGTACTCTATGCATCTAGGTGCCAACAGGATGTATAGGGATATTAGAGAGCATGTTTGGTGGTATGGTATGAAGCGATAGGTAGCTAGTTTCGTATCTAGATGCTTGGTATGCCAAGAGGAAAAGGCAAATAGATAGAGGCCTGGTGGATTGCTTCAGTCTTTACCCATTCCAGAGTGGAAATGAGAGCATGTAACGATAAACTTTGTTTCAGGTCTTCTGCATTTTCCAGGAGGTAAAGATGCGATTTAGGTTATCATAGACAAGTTGACCAAATTAGTCCACTTTCTGCCATTCAAAGTGTGTTCGTTTATATAGAAGCTCGTGGAGATGTATGTGCGTCAGATAGTCAGATTGCATGGAGTGAGTGTATGTGTTGATATATATATATATATATATATATATATATATATATATATGAGTGAGTGTATGTGGGTATTAGATGTGTGTATGTGAGCTAGGGGAGAGCAATAAGCAAGCAGGCCAGAAAAACAAAAGCAGTAAGCAGCAGAAAAAGCAGGCAGTAAGAAGCAGCGGGAAACAACAGCAGAAGCAGTGAACAGAAGCAGCAGCAGAAGCAGCAGCGGAAAGCAGCAGCAGAAGAGGTAAGCAGAAGCAGAAGCAGAACAGTGAGCAGAAGCAAGCTGCAGTAAGCTGCAACAGCAGCTATAAGCAGCAGTAGCAAGTGCTTATATGTAAGTTATAAATAAGTTAAGTTAAGCTAGTAATAAGCTAATTAGTTTATATTGATAAGTTAGTAAGTTATATATATATATAAAAGCACTAGTTAGCATTGGGTAGTTTTATTTCTAGATTACCTTGAGTGACAACAAGGTAACGAGAGTTGAGGTATCTTGGTTACGGGTATTAAATATCATGAGGTATGTTAGTTTAGTATAGTATTATTATAAGTTTAAATGCATATTAGTGTATAGTGAAGTGTATTGGTAGTTAGTTATATGTTAGATATTGGATTACCTTGTTATACCAAGGTAATATCTAGGTATTGGTTTATACTCAAGGTATTGAGTTTGTATATCAAGATGGGTTTGTAGGTGGTGTGATACCGCCTTTGGTTCAAAGCCAAGGTATCCACATAGCATTAGTTTAGCTAGGAGTACTACATATTTTTTCTTGTATATATATATATATATATATATATATATATTACAATATTTTTATATCTAATAACTTGCGTATCTTATGATACGGTATTTTGTTGGTATTCTAGTATCCTATCATAGATAGTATCACCTAGTTATATAGTGTATGGACCCAATATCCTAGAGATGGCTCATACAACCTAGAAATATCTAGTTTGACCAAGTTTTACCTAGTTTGACTGTTTTGACTTAGAAATGGCTTTATGATCTAGAATTGAACTAGTTTAACTTATTTTTATTCCAAAATCTTGTATTGATGCAATATACCATATTTAGGTCTATGTGACACCAGCTTGGGCATTAAGAGACACACCTTGCTCAGGACCTCTGGCGAGTACATTTCTCTATTAGTTTTTATTTCATAATAGTATATATATCTCATATTCTAGAACTATATACTTGATTTTGACATAGTGTTTTTATGGACTGGTACTATATGGATCCTGTCAGGAGATGTTATTCCTTACCGTGTTCAGCGGGTACTCCTTCACATATATTTTATCGTGTGTATCGAGTATTGATTTAGTGTACTTTGTGTTCACACTCTGCTCGTGTTCAGTGTGCTTATATTCGTGTGCATACACTGCTCTTGTTTAGTGTGCCCATATTCGTGTTCGTAACGTGTCATGATTGGATCCATTAGTATTAGTTGGGGATGGGGGAGTAGGAGTTGATTATGTGATCAAGCCCCTGTGTATTCATGTACATGTCGATTACATACCACACTTGTAATCGAGTTACCATATTGTATTTGTGTTCAACCTAAAACGATCACATAATAAAATTGTATTCCATGGTATATTAGTTAGATTTTAGTTATTTCCATTATATTACAGATATTCTATTATATGTTCTTTATTCTAGTACATTACTTGTTCACTCTAGTTTATTTTATTATGTTGTTTAGTTATCTTGTATTCTTTTCTATTATCAATTTTATATGCACGATTATGTATTTAAAACTGCTTTCAAAGGTATGTACTTCTCTCCAATCCTGACTGGATATATTTTTTAGATGATTGACTAATAAACCAGTGTCCCATATACTACGGACCGCATGACGGTGTTCCATTAGAGGATACTCCTGTAGACAAGAGGACTTAGTACCCAAGCCTAAAAAGGTTTAGATTATTTTTGTTAGACTGTTATTCAGACTTATGGCATGTATATTTTATTTCAGATTTGTGGTTGTATTATGATTCTTTTCCTTCGTTATTCCATTCGTGCTCTATCTTCCTTAGTTTGCATTATGATTGAGTATAGTTACATTTATTAGATACCATATTATTCCTCCATTTGGAGTTGAGAGGATTGACAAGTACTATATATATATATTGTTTGGGATGTTAAGATAGTAGAGTTGATATAGACAACGTTCTACCGCGATATTGCGACGTAGACTGGACGTACTCACATACTCCTACCCGAATATCCGAGTGCGGGTCATGACAAAGTCGAGTCTCATACCTGATGGTATCAGCAATGAGTAACTTTAGGGCAGTAGCTTCAAAATTTGGCAACAGTGCTAATGCATTGATCTGTGACTGTGTATGGAGCAGGCAGTAAGGGAAGGAGGTAGACTTGATAGGAACATGAGCTTTAACATCAACAACATGGGAGCAGTTTACTTTCGTGCACTGCATAAGAGGGGAATGTTGGATGCACATGTGGTGTGATGGAGTGAAGGAAGTCGGGTTAGAACACATGACTGTGTATTTTAGGTTGGTAATGTGTTAAGGTAGGTTGTCTTGTGTAGTGCATCAGTAAACTTAATAGATAGAGTATCAATGTAACACCAGCTCGGGTAGGGGGCTAATCTCAGTTTCAGTTGGTGTATACCAGGTCAGGTATCAGAGGATGGATTGGATGGGGGTTTTGGCCAATAACAATATTATAAGTAGCTACAAACAGAAAAGGGGAAAAATACCAGGGTATTAGAACTGTGATGTGTGAGGTCTATGATTAGTGTGGATGTTAGGGTCAATGTCTAGTGTAGGTAAAGTTGGTATTAGTGAGGGCAAAGTATCTGGCTAAGTGTTATGAGTATTGGTGAGGGTATACACTGTAGTGGGTATTAGTTAGAGTTATAATTCTAGTATAGTGATATTGATACTAAGGTATCCTAACACCTAGTATAGGCTAATATGACTTATATCTTGTAGGTATGAACCTCAAACTCAGACATAGTCTAGTACGACCTAGAAATGATCTAGAAAGCATATTTTAGCATTTTATCCCCTCATTACACTCAAATGACATGATATTCCTATATAGGATTGTGTGACACCATCTTGGATACCAAAATATACTATTTGCTCAGGACCACAGATGAGTACATTTCTCTGTTAGCTGTTATTTTATGATAGTGTATATATCACCTGTTCTACAACTGTATACTTGATTCTAATACAGTGGTTTCACGGACTGGTACTATATGGATCATGTCAGGATATGTTATCCCTTAGCGTATTGAGTGGGTACTCCTTCACATGTATTTTATTGTGTGTATTAGATATTGATTTATTCTACTTCGTATTTACACACTGCTCGGGGTCAGTAATACCATATTCGTGTTCGTAACGTATCATGATTGGATCCGTTGGTATTAGTTGGGGATGGGGAAGTAATAGTGGGTTATGTAATCAAGCCCAAGTGTATTCGTATACATGTCGATTACATATCACAAGTGTAATCGAGTTACCATATTGTATTCATGTTTAACCCAAATATATTATATAATAAAATTATACTCTATGGCACTTTAATTAGTTTCAGTTATTTTTATTGCTTGCAGTTATTCATATTTCTTGTTCTTCATTCCAGTACATTACCTGTTCACTCTAGTTCGTTACTTTCTTATGTTTACTTATCCTGTATTCTTTTCTATTATATGTTGTATATTCTCGATTATGTATTTAAAACTACTTTAAGAGGTATAAACTCTGCTCCAATCATGACTGAATATTATTTTTAGATGATTGGCTCTTAGACCAGTGTCCCACGTAATACGGACCGTAAGACGATATACCATTAAAGGATACTCCTTTAAAGAAGGAGGACTTAGTACCAGAGTCTGAGGAGGCTTAGATTATCTATTTAGACTTGTATTAGACTTTTATTCAGGCTTATGGCATGTATGTATTATTTCGGACTTGAGTATATATGGTGACTCTTTTTCTTAGTTATTCTATCTTGTGCTTTACCTTTCTTAGTTTGCTATGTTGTGGATGTATGGTGACTTTTTTTCTTTATTATTCTATCTCATGCTTTATCTTTCTTAGTTTGTTATGTGATTGAGTATAGTTTACCATTTATCATATACCCTTATGTTCCTCCGTTTGAAGTTGAGATAATTTACAGGTACCATGTATATATTGTATGAGTTGTTTAGATAGTATAGTTGATCCAGACAACGTTCTACCATCGATGTTATGACGTAGGCTGGGTGTTGCTCACTACTCGTGCCCTTATTCCAGGTGCGGATTATGACACGTTGTAGAAGCATAAAATACGTTGGGGAATTATACGCGTAAAACCCCCAACATATATGAAGTCCGCGTAAAATAGAGCTTCAGCACTGTGTGGCATAAAAATATGACTTCAGAGCTATACGCATAAAATAGAGCTTCAGTGCTGTGTGGCATAAAATATGGCTTCAAAACAGCCCGCATAAAGCAGCACTTAAAGGCTGTCCTGGCGTAAAAGGTTGCTATACCTCTCTCCGGCATAAAATACGTTTTCTTTTAATGCGACGTAAAGTTGTACGGGAAACTCTTCGTATTCCTCGAATGAATCTGTCTGACAGAACAGTGAACCTGACTCCTGACAAAAGTACTACACGACGATCGAGAGGACGGTTGTAATGATAATTCTGCACAGAGGCCCAGGTTGTCGTTTAGTGACATATCCTTGATATAAGTCATTTTTACGCATTCAAGGAATACGCTGCCTATTTTACACAAGCAGAGATGAGTTTTTATGCTCGAGATAAGACAAAACCATATGCCACGTCAAAAGCAGTCTCTCGTACAGAGCTCGAGGCATATCTCTGCATTTAATGCACGAGGTGGGGGCAGATCTCTGCATTTAATGCACGAGATTTTGTCTATTTTTAAAGGACTGGGAGAGCTAAAACTGTGACTAATACGCTCATATCACCATCCTTGCATGTGACGCCAACCAGGCTATTTTAAACTTTAGGAGTACGCCATATGCTGTCTCCTCGAAATACGCCAACTCAGGCTATATTTGCAAAGGTACGTGATAAGGCTATTTAGCCGAGAATACGCTCAAGACCTCAGTCAGGAAGGATAATTGGCTAGTTTTACGCTGGTTATCTATTATTCATGCAGTATCAAGCTTTACATAGAATTTGGCTTTTACGCCAATAAGACAGCTATTTTGCTTTTACGCCAATAAGACAGCTATTTGGCTTTTATGCCAACAAGACAGCTATTTGGCTTTTATGCCAACAAGACAGTTATTTTGCTTTTATGCCAACCATCTTTACGCGAGGGACAGTTGCCTACGTGGCTTGCATGCTGTGATCTTCGAGGAACGGTTATACACGTTACCTCATAATGGGACACGCGTCATACGCAAATTCAGGAGATCATTCAAACGTGGGTAGCAGTTATTTTAACCGCCGCATAAAGGATACAACTCTCTTCACAGTTTGTCTTCTACGCCGACTGACAGTTATTGTGATTGATCTCTATAAATAGAGACCTCCGGTAACAGAAGAGAGAGGTCGGAAAGAAAAGATCAAGATCAGGGATCGGATCAAAAAAGGAGCAGAGAGCACAGACAGAGAGTGTCGATTGACAACTTCGACAACGAGAATTCAATCCCACTTGCAATCTTTGAAGCTTCTTCTTCTTCTACAACACTTCTTCATCATCGTGTGGTCCAAGGGACAAAGTGATCGACCGCAGATCAGACTCCTATAGTAATTTTTCCCCAGAATTATTTTTTTTGTACTTGACATCCTCGTATAGGATTAATTGTACTCTTTTTTCTTGTTTGTAAACAAAGAAAGGGTTTCGTATAAACCTAGTTTCATTCTTTTGTTTATCATCAAACACAAGATGGCGACTCTGCTGGGGACTACTTTCTCATTTGACGAGAAACCCATTGCTCAACACGATACTGTATCTGTCAGATAGACGAAGAAGACTTTGGTCGTCCAATTCGACCAATCTGCTTATGAAGACATGCTTCGTGCAAAGGGTAGCTCTCATTCCCTCTCTGTCCAGAACAACAGGAAGCTGCATAAAGTGTGGATGCCCAAGACATCCTCTACCCTTCTTGCAAGCTCTTCTCCTCCGATCAACAAGGTTGTGACTATACGGCCTATACGCCTTGTGCATAAAAATTTGTCTCCCGTCTGTGACGTGGCAGACCAAACTTTTGGCAAAGCCTCAGTGCCAATCCAGAAGTCACAGACGTGCTCTGCGCGTAAAACTTTGTCTCCCGTCTGTGACGTGGTAGACAAAACTTCTGGCAATGCCCAGTGCTAATCCAGAAGTCTAACACGCGCTCTGCGCGTAAAACTTCGTCTCCCGTTTGTGATGTGGCAGACAAAATTCCTAGCAAGGCCTCAGTGCCCGCGCAGAAATTTCATACGCGCCCTGCGCGTAAAAATATATCTCCCGTCTATGATAAGGCCGATCGACCCTGGGATCACATCAAGGGAAAATGAGTGGCGGATCTCCCAACCGCTAGGCTTGTACGCCAGCAAGAGAAGAAGTTGCCCACTCTTCAGATTGCACGTGACGCTGGAGGCCGTTTGAGGACTTTTCCTGTTTTACGCGAACCAGTGCCAAACTCCAAATTATGCCAGATAAACCTGTCCGCGTAAATAAGACCCGTTTTACGGGAAAATACGCTCCTCAGAAGGATGATGGATCGTATACTACTCACATGGGGGAACTGCTATATTCTTATGGCCGAGAGAGGGTTGTGGTTCCCAATCTCCACGTTCCTACTGATGTAAAAAGGCATAATATGCCCTCTTCTTCTTCTTCTTCTTCTGTTAATCCCCCTGATTTGCGTGATTTCTTGATCCAGAAACGCAAAGACAGGGGATCTTCTAATATGTCTATTACACCCCCTAGGGAGCATTGTTGTAATAGTCATCAGGTTGTAATTAACTACTGTTGTTCAAAGGCAAAATGGTCAATTTTTGACCATTTGAACCACTCTTTGTCCTTACAGGAAGAAGAACCGACATTCGCGTCGGTAAATATGGCTTCGCACATTCCTAGAGGAAGGTCAAGTTCAAGACGTCATCCCTCTAGAACTCCAAGCCAAAGGAGATTTGACAGACTCCTTGAGAATATTGAGGCATGTGTTTTTTGAAACACCCGTTCGAGGGCACGACAATCGGCTTCATATTCTTCTGATTCCGATCCTGGGGGTCACCAACTTTCTGAATTTGATGCTGAAAGTATAGACTCGATCTCTACAGAGACCTATACTAATCCCTCGTTGGCATCCAGAGAAATGGGAGTTTATGCCGTTGGAGATGGACATGAAGAAGCTTCCCCATCAATAAGTACTGAACAACGCATCGTTGTATTGGAAGCATCGCTTAAAGAGATGCATACCATGATGGAGGGTATGCACCAAATGATGGTGACTTAACATACAGCTGCGGTAGCTCAAGCACCTGTTCCTCTGACTCAACTATGTGTGGGGGTAGACATGCCACCATCTAATGCAAGCCAGGAGCCTATTCAAAATCAAGAATCAGCTGCTCCTAAATGTAGAAGCATAAAAAATATGCTGGGAAGCTCTACGCAGCATATTGATGCAGAGCAGCGTAAACAGAGGCCTTCAGAGCCATCAAGCGTGCAACAGAGCTTTTTTCGCTAAACACAGCATGAAATATTAAAAGCTCAATGGACCATCCGCGTAAGTACAGTATGTCCAGGATGCTTCAGCGTAAAACAGGGTTCTTCGTCGTCTCCTGGGCGTAAAACCCATTCGTTTTCAATATAGCATTAAAGTGTACAAGGGAAGCTTCGTGTTCTCCGAAGTGAACCTGTCAGATCCTGTAATGAACCTGACATCTAGACTTCTGACAAAGGGATACTGCACGGCTACCCAGACGACGGCTATAATGATGGCACAGCACTGCAACCCAAGCTGTCATTTACCGCCATCTCCTTTGCATAAACTGATTTTACGTGCACAAAGGGATACGCTACCTTGTTTTACACAGGCAGACATGAGCTATTTACGCTCCGTAGTAGACAAACCGCCTGCCACATCAAAAGCTTCACTTCGTACGGGGCTCAAGGCACGTCTCTACGTCTAAAGCACAGAGCGGTGACAGTTTCTCGAGGCACGTCTCTACGTCTAAAGCATAGAGCGGTAACAGTTTCTCAAGGCATGTCTCTGCGACTGATGCACAGAAGGGCTGCAGACCTTCAAAAACACGCCTCCGCATTTAATGCACAAAATAGTGGCAAATCTCGGCATTTAATGCAAGAGATTTGATTATATCTTCAAAAGCCATAATTTTGGCTAAGACGTCCACATCAACACTCTGGCACGGTATGCAGCGGCTTCTACGCCCATTCAGCTCCTGTGCTCACTCAGCTTCTACGCCCACTCGGCCTCTATGACCACTCGGCTTCTACGCCTATTTCGGCTTCTATGCCTACTTGGCTTCTACGCCATGGTGACAGACATTGGCTTCTACTCCCACCTCTTCTACACGAGGGATACCTACCTACGTGGCTTCTACGCCGTGATCTTTGTAGCAATTATACGCGTTTTGTCCCTTAGTTGGACCCGCATCACACGCTCATTCAAAGGATCATCTATACGCAGGCATTGGTTATTTTAACCGTTGTGTAAAAGGGTGCTGTACTTTCCACTACTCGGTTTCTACACCGATGGAGTGGTCACTGTCACCAAAACTCTATAAATAGAGACCTCTATCAACAGAGGACAAGGTCGGGAAATTGGTCAAAAAAACCAATATCAGATCCACGGTCGGAAAAACTTCAAAATAGAAGATCGAACGAGGTCGAGACTTTGAGATATAGATCCAAGGTCGAACTTCCAAGAAAGATCGAACCAGAGGTCAAGAGAGAGAGAGAGAGAGAGAGAGAGAGAGAGAGAGAGAGAGAATCCGGAGCTCAGGTAAAGAGTAGGGATCGACGACTTTGGCATCGTGCATCCACCCTCTTTTGAAACCTTCGAAGCTGCTTCCTGTCTTCTACGACACTTCTTCATCATCGTGCAGATCAAACACCTATAGCAATATTTACCCAGATTAAATAAATTGTACTCCTACATCCTCGTGTAGGATCAAATTGTACAAGTTTGTTTGTAAACCAAAGATGGCGGGTTTCGTGTAAAACCTCGTATCATATACACTTCGTTCTTTCGTTTAATACCACAAACACTCAACCCCTTAACCTGGAGAATATATTACCTCCTGTGGGAGTTACAATATAACCGATCTCTCACCTCTCTGCTGTGCCTTTCCCAACTGAAGATCCGATACAGGCAGTTCGGAAATTAAAAGCCCAATTTGATGCCTTAAAGCATAAGGATCAGCTCAAGAAGTTGGGAATCAACCAGCCATACCCAACTATCTAGGACGAGATCCCTTTCCCACCAAAATATAAACCACAGGCTATGGTTTTATTTGAGGAAAAATGTCACCAAGCCAGTATATGAATTACTTCAGCATGATGACGGTGTTGTTGCAAGGGAATGACGCCCTTCTCACTCGAGTGTTTAAAGACTGTTTGTCTGGAGTGGCCTACCAATGGTACCGTATCTAGCGGACAACTGCATTACTTCTTTTGAAGATTTTAAGACTCTGTTCTTCGCTCGATTCTACGAAGGAGGAATGGACATGTCTATATCATCACTCATCGAAGTAAAGCAGAAGGAGAAAGAAAACGTTCGTACTTTTATTGAACGTTTTCATCAGGCTACTTTGTAGATGCCTCCCGGAGTTCCAGATTCTGCCTTGGTGGACATTTACAGGAAGAACCTTCTCCCACTGATCTCAGTATTCACGGGACCATATCAGTTCCATGATTGGCCCTCATTTATCATTTCGGCGGTAGCCGCTAAATACAACAGTCAGAAGGCTCATGACAACGGAATCATGATCTCTACCTCTGATCGAGGGAAACGGTCATCCTCCAATAATGACCATACTCGTAGTTCTAAAGGAAAGGAAGCTCTGGCCATCAACATGTCCAGGCAAAATACTCCAGTGACTATGCAAACGAAACCTGGGACTTCAAAACCTATAGAAGAATATTCTTTTGACGACGACGATATTCCGAGCATATTCGATTGTCTAGTCAAAAGTGGCAAGCTTACTCTCCCCGAGGTAAAGCGTCCAAATAAAGTTGGCAGTACAAATAATCCTAAGTACTGCATTTTCCACAGATACATACATCACCCCACAAAGGCATGCTATGTACTAAAAAGGAAAATCCAGGAGCTGATCGACGCCAAGGCCATCACTCTGCGTAACAACGAGAAGATGGTCACTGCAAACATGATCTCGCTCCAATTTGGCAATCTGCCCCCTCAAGAAGTCCCGAATGGTGTAGTACCTATTCCACGGGCAATGATGAACATTGTTAATTTCCCTCCTACCAGGGGTCAAAATCATGACTTAGTGCCCCTAACTACCAAGCGTGGGGAGATCATGTGGGTTCACCCTGATCTGGTGTCAGAAATTGAGAAAGAGACTAAAGCTGCTAAGGCTAAGTCTAAAAAGAATTCAAGATGTAAACCATGTCATATGGTTGCAATATCCCTGACGTCGGAAGAAGAGTCTTTAACAACCGGAACCCGGTCAGGAAAAGCCTACCTTAAAGACTATGGGGGTAGCCAGGAGGAAGCAACGATAGACACTTTGCCTGCCAAACATCCAGAACCTGAATCTGTTATGCCAAAGGCAGGTCCGTCTAAACCAACTTCGGTGGACAAAGGCAAGCAGAAAGAAGTTTGTTTCGATATACCTTTGAAGAATATTCAAAACAAAGGTTTAGAGAAACCTTATAACTTCGACATCTTGGCTCAGTTGGCTAATACTCTGGCCAGACTGTCCATTTTTTAGCTACTTAGGCTATCCAAAGACACTCGTCAAGCCTTGAGTGAAGCGTTAATGCAAGTAGAGGTATGCTTGACTCAGCTCAAATCCCCTGATAAAGAGCCTGTGGCATGTCCTCAATGCCATAGTGTGATGGAAGTGGTCCCTAACATCACTTTCACTCAAGAGGACATGTTGTTGAAACATAATAGACACGATAGGCCTCTTTATTACACCGGATACGTAGGCTCCGTTGAGGTAGACCGAATTCACATAGATTCGGGATCGTCAATCAGCATTATCCCTCATAGTCTGTTAAGACCGTTGAGAATTCCTACAAGCGAACTGGCTTACACTACCACCACAATCGTGGGTTTTAATGCCAGGAAAAGCAGATGGTTGGGGAAGATTCATTTTAGGATCCAGATTGGTGACCTTAGATCAGTGGCTACATGCTACGTCATTGATTCGAAGGTGTCTTACAATATTCTGTTGGGCAGGCCATGGATCCATGATCACAATATTGTTCCTTCAACTCTACATCAATGCTTCAAATATGTAGACGTCCAAGGGACAGTGAAAACAGAGTTTGCTGATCTCAACCCGTTCAAAGGAGTTTAGTCCTACTATTCTGATGCCATGTTGTACACCCAAGACTACATGAAGGAGGTATCTGGTAGGACGAAAAAGGAATCCTACCAGGAGCCAGGAGAACCATCTACTGAGCAACCTTTGTCAATCTAGGTGAAAGGACGAACTACCCGTCCGAAAGTCATGGAACCTATGACTATCCACTTGGGCAAAACCAAATCAGGAGGAGAAAATAATCCCCTAGTGATCAGTCTGAACAAGAAGCCTCCACCTTTGGTCATTGACCTTAGGCGCAACAAGCAGTCAGCTTATGTAAATATAACCGGGAACATGGTTCCTGGCGATAATAAAGATTCTCTTTTCCAGTATACTGACGCTCAATTTCCTAAACAGGAATCTTCCCCTCATAACGATATAGAACCTATAGCACAAAACTTCTTGGAAGCTATAGACTTCTATCATCCATATGTGTGGGAAGTAGCATCAACATCTAATATCGTCATGACATATGGGCTGTATAAAGATTATATCTTTGTTGTTCCACCTACTCGCAATAATCAGCTTCCAATAGTCTTCGGTCGCATGCGGAATAGATCGATTGTACAAGAAGGTTCTCCCAAATCTGATGCTGGGAAAATGCAGGTCCACAGATATAGCCCACAGGCTTTGAAGATTATGCAAAGCATGGGTTATGATTTGAAGTTGGAGCCAGGCCTCAACTACGGAAAAGGCAGACGAATGCTGTTGCATGGTGATCTCTACTATCAACGAACTCATTTTGGGTTAGGGTATACCACACATCTTGCAACTTCAAGCAACTCTGAGTCAAGTGAGAAGACCATTTCCTCTTCTCAAGATGATATGTCATCCTCTGATTCAGATGATGAACTCTAACGGGAATTATCAGTAAATATGGTGTTGACAGATTCTCGCGAAATAGAGGAACAAGAATCTGAACCATTTGAAGATAAATCCTGGGCTCAGCAAATGGATACACAATGGGAACTCCGGTTCGAACAAAAAGAACCACCCACTGAAGATAAGGTTATTCAAATCAATGTTGAGGATGAATTTTTACCAAAGCCGATATTTATCAGTAACAATCTTGCCGAAGAAGAAAGAAAAGAAATGATCCAGCTAATAAAAGAATATATCGATGTCTTTGCTTGGAATTATGAGGATATGCTAGGTCTTGATCCAAAAGTGGCTACCCATAAACTCAACATATTGTCCAATTCAAAGCCTGTAAAGCAACACCAACGCCGGTTCTGCCCGGATATGATGGATGCCATTGAAGCTGAAATCAAGAAGCTAATAGCCTGTGGGTTCATCCGAAAAGAATAACATCTTGATTGGGTCGCTAATATTGTCCCGGTTATGAAGAAAAATGAAAAGGTGCGTGTTTGCATCGACTTCTGAGATCTAAATGCGGCCTGCCCTAAAGATCAGTTCCCTCTTCCCATTACAGACGTCATGATCGATAATACGTGCGGTTTTGAGTGCATGTCTTTCATGGACAAATTTTTAAGATATAATCAAATTAAGATGAATCTGAAGATGAAAAGCAGACTGTTTTTCGTACACCACTGGGGGTATATTGCTATACGGTTATGCCTTTTGGATTGAAGAATGCCGGGGCTACGTATCAACGAGCTATGAGTAACATATTCCATGGGCATCTGCACAAAATGGTAGAATGTTACGTGCACGATATTGCTGTCAAAAGCTGCCTCAAGGATAATCACATCCAAGACTTGACGACAGTATTCGAGTTGATGCGCCAACATTAACTCAAAATGAACCCCACAAAGTCCTTTCTTGGTGTATCCAGTGGCAAATTTCTGGGATTTGTCATTACCGCTAAAGGCATTCAAGTTAACCCTAATAAAGTAAAAGCCATCCTAGAAATGCAACCGCCTCGTAATCTGAGAGAACTTTGGGTTTTTCAAGGTCGTCTAACTTATATCAGGAGATTCCTATCCAACCTCGTCGGAAGATGTCAACCTTTTTCTCGTCTAATGAAGAAAGGTGTGTCATTTGTATGGTACGAAGCCTGTCAGTAAGCGTTTAATGACATCAAACGCTATCTTACTAATCCTCCAGTTTTGGTGCCTCCCGTCATAGGAAGACCATAGTTGCTGTATATTCGAGCAATGTATCATTCTTTTGGGGCTATTCTCGCACAGAAGAACAATGAGGGTCATAAACAGGCAATCTACTAACTAAGCAGGGTGATGGTCGGAGCCGAACACAGTTATAACCCAGTGGAAAAAGAATGCTTGGACCTAATGTTTGCCATTCAGAAGACGCGACATTACGTGATAGGCCAAACTATTCATATCATCTCCAGAATTAATCCACTTCAGGTTTTAATGAAAAAGTCGAGTGTTCTTAATTCCTGATTCACGACTTGGGCAATGCTACTGACATCGTATGATATGGTGTACGTCCCTCAGAAGTCCATGAAAGGTCAAGCCTTGGCTGATTTCCTAGCTGTCCATACAATTTCGAAAACCTCCAAATTATATGAGGATATTCCCGACGAAGTTGTAGAATGTAATTCGGCAATTGAAGGTGATACATGGTAGCAGTTCTTTGATGGTGCTTCCAGAACTGGTCCCAAGGTAAACGTGGTTTCAGGAGTAGAAATTGTCCTGGTGACTCCTGGTAAACTCGTCATCTATCGAACATATTCTCTTAGCAAACCCTGCTTTAATAATGTGGCAGAGTATAATGCTCAACTAATCGGGCTTCAAGTCGTTGAAGAATTAGATATTGAATACCTGGAAGCTTTCGGTGATTCTCAGCTAATCGTCAATCAGGTCAGAGGAATATATGAAGTCCGCAATCCAGACCTCATTCCTTATCACCGAACAATGATCGAGATAGCAATGTCTTTTAAAGGATTCTTCTTAGAGCATGTTCCTAGATCTCAAAATTTGGAAGCTGATGCTCTGGCCAGCCTAGCTGAAGATCTAGCTATTCCTATAAGAAGATAGAATTCGGTGATCCTTCTTAACAGAGATTTGTTTTGTGTGGAAAATAACTTTCACATAGAACACAGCTATGCCATAAACACAGTTCCTCCTAAAAGAGATTGGAGAAGTCCCTTTATAGACTTCGCATCATACGGAATCTTACCAGAAGATCCTAAAGAAGCAGTATCTATCAAGAGACGATCATTACGTTTCTATTTTGATGCTTCTTCACAAAGTCTATATCGCCGAACATATGATGGACTATTGTTACGATGTCTCTCTGATGATGATGCAATGCGGGTTATCCGAGAAGCTCATGATGGGGTATGTGGAGCACATTAACCCGGTCCTAAGTTACAGGATCGTATCAGGAGGATGGGCTACTACTGGCCTACTATGATTGCAGATATCGTAAAATATGCAAGACAATACAAAGCCTGTTAGGTTCATGCGGATTTCATACATCAGCCTTCTGAGTATTTATATCCTACTATTGCATCATGGCCCTTTGAAGCATGGGGTATGGATATCATTGGTCCTATTCATCCTTTGTCTTCTAGAGGACATCGGTTCATATTAGCTATCACTGACTATTTCTCCAAATGGGCGGAGGCGATCCCTCTTGCTGAGGTAAAGACATCCAACGTGATCAGCTTTATCAAGTACCATATAATTTATCGCTTTGGGATACACCAAAGGATAATTCATAACAATGGGCCTTAATTCATCAGTCAAGCGTTTCACCGATTTTGCGATAAGAATCGGATACAGAATATGGCCTTAACGGCATACAATCCTGCTGCTAATGGTTTGGCGAAAGCCTTCAACAAAACCATCATCAAACTCTTGAAGAAGTTTGTCTCTTTGAACAAAAAAGATTGGAACGAGAAGTTGGGAGAATGTCTGTGGGCATACCGCACAACGGTACGAACGCCAACGGGTTATACCCAATTTTTGTTAGTTTACAGGTGTGAAGCAATTCTCCCCATTGAAGTTCAAATTCCATCACTCAGGATAGCAGTGGCTAATGAGCTGACTCAGAAAAATAATGATCGTTTAAGACTTCAAGAGCTAGAAGGATTAGACGAGAAACGCCTTCAAGCTCAACAGTGCATCGAGTTTTACCAGACACGCATCTCCAGAGCTTTTAATCAAAAAGTGAAGGAAAGAGTGTTCAAAGTTGGCGAGCTAGTTCTAGCTGTGAAGAGGTCAATGATCATTACACACAAAAGTAAGGGCAAGTTCCAGCCCAAATGGGAGGGCCCTTATGTGATTGAAACCATATTTTCAAATAGCGCTTACAGATTAGCCAAGCCTAATGGAGATTTGATAATGGCTCCTATCAACGACAAATTTCTGAAGAAGTACTATGCTTGATCTCCTTTGCTCAAATGGGTATGGTAAATATTTCATTCTGATGATACTACATACAAAGATTAGTTGGATCATATTCTATCATATTCTTTTGACCTCTGAATAGATATGTTTAACTAATTTAAAACTTTAAAACCTATCAAGTCCATATTACCTCTGATAGTATTTTGTATACAAATTTAGTTGGATCATATTCTATCATGTCCATATTACCTCTGAATAGATATATTCAGCTAAACCTTACCGAAAGTATATCATGTCCATATTACCTCTGATATCACTTTTATCTTAGCCTATCATTTATATTCAAAAGTGATAGGTCCACAAAGTCAAAAAATATATCTTTATTATCTCTGGAAATAGCAAATTACAAAAGGAGCAAAAAGGTACATCATTGGGAAGGAGCCGTTAAATCGCAGATCTGTTACGCCAAAGCCGCCATCCTTTCATTCCTGGAGTTCAAGAGGTTAATTCAAGCCTGCTTTAGCCTTGCTTCGTTATTGCTCAAGAGAGATAGTTCGGACAGAGAATCAACAAAACTTGCGTGGATGACACCCGTATGTGCCAAGTTCTGCTGAGCTGTCTTCACTTGGCCCTTAAATACATCACGAGCTACCGATGCCTTGAGAAGCCTCTCCTTTGTCTGAGCAAGATCAGCTTCCAATTCTTGAACCCTCACTTTATATCCCTCACATTCAGTGCAGCACTGAGCGAGCTAAGGAATACTCTCCACCAATACTGCCTGCTCTTTCTCCATCTCTTGTTGTTGTTCCTGGATGGATCTGTTTAAGGATTCAGTCTGTTGAGCAAGTTCCACAGTTAAGGAGTCACACTCAGCTTGAACCAGGTCATCGATGCTGCCTCAGAATAGTTGTAAATATTCGTTAATGGGTTATTCTATACCATTAACTATTTGCTCTAGCGCATCAGCTCTTTCAACGTTATTGAAATTTCTAATCGGCGCTATAGTGAGCTTGGAGGACATCTTCAGAGCATCAAAGCATAGATTCTTCTCCAGCACCATGGATATTAATTCTTTCAAAGGGACGTAGAATATGCTAGTTTATTGTTCAACTAGCGTAGCAAAGATTGAATGGACGCTGGGGTGGCCGCAATACCGGTAAACCTCCTTTCTGGAATGACTGTAGAGAATGTTGCCACAGTCGTCGCTTAAATAGATGGCGCGATAAAAAAAAAGACACCAACAACGGTTGGAGTTGTTGGCATGCTTAACGAAGGAGGCACGGTCGAGATGGTGGGTTCATCCTCCTCTGATGTTATTTGAACTGCTACTAGCGGAATGACACCCGAGAATATTGCGGATGAAAGATCGGCAGTTTCAAAGTATGCTTCGTCGACGTCAGGCGCCGCCGTTTCATTAGCTGGATCCGCAACAAAATCAGAAGTTGTGTCAACTCCGCCCTCCCCAGAGATGTCTTTGCCTGAAAATAAGATAAGAGAAAGTTAATGTCAATTTGATGTTAATTTTTCTGAAGAAAGCGTGAAGACAACATTTACCCATGGCCGATGGTATGTATATTATGTCTGCAACCTGTATAGCTAAATCATTTCTTAATGATGCTAAACAAGTTGTCATACCTGGAGAAGAGGGTACACCAACTGACGTTTGAGGATAATCATCCCAGTCGTCACCCAGACCCACTCGAGGTTCATCGGGTAGAATCTCGCTCGAGATACTTACAGACGAAAGAGGGGCTAGGCCGATTATTTGTCTGGGTAAAGGTATATTGATCCTTATTATGCTCAACCTCGAAGGCGATCTAGAAGCACTACCAGTAACGGTGGTAGGGACAACAATAGCGGGCAAAGAATCTCCAACACTGTCAGCTGGAACTGTGGAGGTTCCCTCTCTAAAAAGCGAAGGACCCCTGATCAAAGAATCATCCCCAACAGGAAAAACAATAGGCTCACTCCTAGAGGTCCCCTTGGTGGAAGTCCTTTTGTAAACCCCCTGATTTTCAAGAATTTTTAAATTTGAATTTTTCACAATTTTCTGGAATTTTTTGAGATTTTTCTGTAATTAAATTCAGGTGTTTTAATTATTAAATGATTTTTAAATGATAATAAATAATATTAAAATATTATGAAAATAATAGTTTATGGTGTAAAATGAAAAACTAGACATAGGGTAATTTTTCGGGAATTTATTGAACCCCAAAAGTATTTTCAAAGCCCTAAAAACTAATTAATTAATTAAACCAAAATAAACCGGATTTATTTGAAATAAACCAAACCAAACCAATTTCTGAACCGGTTTAATTAAACCAATTCTTAGCGGGTCGGATCCGGGTCCAACCCAGACCCGACCCATTAGCCCGACACGAACCCGCATCTTGATTAGTTGATCGGGCCGGATCCGCTAGACCCGACCCGACCCGCCACCAACCCGACCCGCTAGCTTCTCCTCTCCCAAACGCACAGCCGACCCGACCCCTGACCTCCCCGCCGCCGGAAACGTCCGCCGCCGCCGCTTGGCCTCCGCCGCTGCGTAACGTCCGCCGTCGACCCTGACGGTTCTCTTTCCCTCCCCCTCGCCGGTCGCCGCTCCCTCTCCCCATCTCTCCTATATAAACCCCTCTCCTCCAGCGCCGCCCAGAACCAGCTGCAGCGCCGCCGCCCGACTCCTATCCCCTCTTTCCACCTTCCTCCCTCACCAGCAACCGACCCCGAGCCCTCCTCCGGCTATCCCCTCTGCCCGCTCCGTCCGGCGAGCCGTCCCCAGCAGCCCCCGAGCCTCCGCCCCTGACCTAGCCTCCTTCTGCAGCTCCGTCTCCGTCCCTCGAGTCCGGCCACCCGCTCGAACTCCGCCCTCGGTCACCTCCGGCGAACCCGCACCCGCGCCGCCCCAGCACGCCGCCTCCTCCTGCCGGCCTCCCCCGCCACAGCGCCGCCAAGCCACGGACACAGGAGCCCTAAACCCTAACCCTAGGCGTGTCAGACACGAGTCAGAAACGGAGATTTCTGTTTTCTGGAGCCCTGTTCAGGTACTCGTATCTTCCTCCTCGTAGCTCTGTTTTCGATTCCGTCAGTTGCGTCGCGTAGCCTGCATGAAACCCTCGGTGCCCGTGCAAACTGCTCGGTGTATCGCGTCCTGTGGTGATCGTGAACCGCGATCCAAAAACAGGAAAACCAACGCCCTGTTTCACCCCGGAACTGAGTGCGCCCCGCCAAACGGGATGACTTGGTCGCGTGCGGTCTTCACAGATATATGCGCGTCGTTGATACGGACGTGCGAGATTTCGCAGAAGTTGATTCGGATGTGCGTGCACACCGAAATCAACGCGTATCCGCGGACACCGTCCCGTATTCGACCTTTCTGGTTCTCGCTGTAACTTAGTATATACACGTCGGATCGAGATAAAACTTGTGCCATCGGACTCGTAGCAATACGCTGGTCCTGTGAGCCAAGTTTGGTTAGATTCTGAGAACGTTGACAAAATTGCGTGTTGTGGGCCCCACAAGCTCCACTCGACGGGCAATTTTGTGATCGGCTCATCGAAATCCAATTCTGGAAGTTCTATTGGGTTCGTATCATCGTTCCTGACCTATTGACACTAAGTTGGACAGATTTGGAGACCGTTGACCCTGACACGATTTTTGGTGCAAAGCGGCCCACATTTGGACCCCGTTTTGCCCTGAAATATCATTTTTGCCCCTATGTCCAAATTGGACTCAAGGACAGGCATTTGTAATTCCAGTTGAAGCCAGAGCTATAATTGGAGCCGAAAACCCAGGCAAGTGTACCTTGCCATAATTGCAGTATAAAGATTCAATTTGTTCTCCTGATTTATTTTCTGTGACTGCTGTACATGCTCAACCCTAGGGCCGTGTGACTTGCTTAGCGTCCGATTATAGTCGGGTGCCAACACCGTACGCGGGGTTGTGCAATGTCAACTAGAGATGGATATCGTGACATTTACATTCTCGTACTTGCCATATCAATTACGTTATACCTAGGACACTTGACACGAATCATGAGACAGAATCTTCCTGAATATTCAAGGTGATTCTGTATAGGATACATGTTTATGACTTATACAATTTACAAGCTTAGATTTTATCCTGACTTATTGCATTAGTTTAATCTTGCGTAATATGAATATTGAGAACTGTGACGTGAGATTACATTGGGTGGGGAGAGTATTACCATATCAAGGCTGATTATATTATATATTGTCATCTGGATGTGTTCTAGTCTCTGACACAGAGCTTTGGCACCAGTTCTGGCCCTTCGAGTAAATACTGCTATGGTTTCTTGACACTGATCCTGTAGTAGTCTCAGCCTGAGTATGACTAATAACTCTCACTTGCATTATCACTTAGATGGTTTATTTATTTACCTTATTTGTTTCATTTACTGCATTTATTTTGGCTTGAGCTTTCTTGTACCTAGCTACGTCCCCTGAGGACCTGGATCCGGATTATGTCCCCAGGATTAGCAGACGAGATCTACCCTGAGGTGTACGGAACAGGAGCACTTCTCGGAGCAGTACCTGTACCTGAGGACAAGGTGATCGCTGAGGACTTCTCCTGAACATCTGCTTCTTCCATGCTCAGTTTTATAGCAAAATAAACTCTTTTATTCCTGTTTAAATAAACTTTTGTAAACAAACTTAATATTGGGTTGTTCCCTGATTTTATTTACTTTGACTGGTTGTTGTTTAATATTTCTTTTACTGATATTGCTATTTTTATTCTGTGGATGAGATTAGTAAACCCTAACTATTGTAATACAGCTTAAGTACGCCCCGATGGATCCATTAATTTGGGTTTGTCCATCAGTGTGTGTTGCTGGCCATTATCACGCGTCCAGTCCTTCGGTATTTTGGGACTGGGGCGTGACACCTTTTAGGACCTCCAGTAATCTGCTTCTTCTTCTTGCTGGGAGATGGCTCTTTTAGAGTGGTAGCCTTTCGTTTACTGGGGATTATGAGAGGCTCTGCTGGTGGAGCTATTATGCCTCTCGATACAATCAACAAATAATCATCTGCACCGGTGGTTTTATCACCTTCATCATAGGAGACAGATGGTATCTCCTCTCTCCTAGTGGACCTATGTGAGGGCATCCTGAAACTTCCATGAACATCAAAATTACGATAGAAGGTGTTGATGGACACATAAAACTGCGCGTACGAGTGAAGAATGCACAGCTCCATGGAAAGATAAGTCGCAGACACAGCAAAGGTTGCTCCAGTACAACCCATTATAAAGTACCGCCATCCTCTAGCTCCATCACTAAGTCCGCCTTTGAACTTGAAGCTGGTGATGGGATTCCCTACGTGCAACTGATCATACCCAAATTGCCTAGCGAAACGGCTAGGCAGATAAGGCTCCAAGTAGCAGTGGTCCTCACTTCTGTACAGCAGATGGGAAGGTCTAATGCAGACCAACCAGTAAAAGGCTTCAGGAGAAAGAATAGTCTTTCTTTGAACTGCATCCTAAAATTTTGTCCCCTGTTGATTGATATGTACGGGGGCGACGATGCAGAAGAACTTCCAACTATGAGAGAAATTTAGTGCTAGCCGACAGTCTATGACGCTAGTCACATTCCAAGAAGAATTCCTGTAATTCAACAAGAAGTTATTGTCTGAACCACTGGTCGACCCGGGAGGCATCACTCTGGTGTTGTGAAGGATTAACCATCCCATCAGATATAAGAATGGCAATTCCACTCTGGAATATCCTTCACGCCGTGTATCATTAGCCAGCAGTCCCTCGGTAATGGTGTCACGACCCGCACCCTGTTTAGGGGCACGAGTGCGTGGGTACGTCCAGCCTACACCGCAGTGTCGGCGGTAGAACGCTGTCAAGATCTTGATACTATCTAGCTAATGTCACGCAAGCATCCAATCTCCATTAGGAGGCACGGATGACACAAATAAGATGAACACATACTCAATCACAAGATTACAGCACGATAAGATTTTGAAACAGAAATTAAAATTAAACACAACACAAGTCCACAAGTAATATTCTAACTCAACAATATCCAAGAATCATCAAAATGCCGGAGACAAATCCGGTACCAATAGCCTACTAAAAGAACTAATCAGAAAAACTAGAAGAATTAGTGATTCCGGCTAGACCTCCCGGAATCACAACTACTACCAAGTCTGCAGCTACTCACCATATGGTCCATAAAGTGTCGGACAGCGGTCCTCTAGGGCATAGTCTGGAAAAATGTTTCCAGTCAGGAAGGAGCAAAGCAACACTCTCAAATAACAGTTCCATTAATTGATAATGTCTATAATACAATAAAACATGTCATGCTAGCTACTGAGAAGACAGTGAAATAAATGCAATGGCAATTTAAGAGAGACAAGCAATATAAAGAGACAGGCAATAGGCAATGTGATATAGTCAGTGCATAAAGAAATGGAAAGAACAAGGTACAGTATCATATACGGGTGATGTAGTATATGATTTAAATTAGGGAACTGTAATATATTCTAAGTGTTTGAAATAGTAGTTTCGAAATATGACCGGCTTGGGAACATGTACGATAGCTACAGGGCCTGGCTAATCATGGTGAAGAGCATGATTAACACTTATAATTTCTATACTACAATAAGAGGTTATGATCACATTTCTTACTAACTACTTCCCCGCCCCCAACTAGTACTGTGGATCAAACCATGACACGTCACGATACACGAGCAAGTCAAGTCTATCATGTACGATGCCTAAATATACATGTCGTGTACAATGTCAATACGATAATCAAGGTAACATCTCATGACTGCAGATCCAAGCTATATACTAGTCCGTGTAGCACAGTGTCAAAGATTCAGTTGTAACATTTCAAGATCATTGAACTTATAGAAATTATCAAGAATTGGAAATTATCAGAGAATGTACTTGCCTCGGGTCCTTAGCTGGTATTTATTGGTGTCCTGTTCCAGAGTATCCCCTGGGTGAAGTAGCAGTCCTAGAACCACATCACAAGCAAAACCATATTTGCATCAGATGCTACACTAACACAGTCTAAAACACTGAATTCAGGGCCTTCTCTAGGTATGCTACTGGTCACCTAGTAGCTAGATACATAAATATACATATCTAAATTAACATATGTACTTACAATATATATCAAATTAAATACATATACAAAATATATCTACACATACGAATTTACAAAATACATACATAGACTAATTACATATATATACTCATATACACAATTAAAATATACAATACTATATACAGGTAAATATACCAATTAAATATATATTAAAAATATGCTAAGAGTTTTATACAAATATACATACATATATATATATATCAAAATAATTATACACATGAAAATATGTACATTTATACCAGTTAAAATTAATACCCACACTTACATACATTAATTAAATATATATATACACATATATATTAGATTATGTATACATTAACATACACATTAATTATGTATACCTTAACATATATATACTAAGAAATATTTATACTAAATTGTTTGTATACATATATTCCAATATATATATATATAACAAATATATACTAAGTATATACCAAAAATATATAAATTGATTTAAATATATACATATACATACCTGTAAAATTTTTTATACATACTTAATTATAGGATTTATTTAAATACCTACTACTCATACAATTAAATACTAATAAATAAATACCAAAATATGTTTATACGTATATATATATAGGTACACATATTTATACCAAAATAATACATATTTAATACACATTTCTATATGAAAATACAATGAAATATTCAATATATCTCATTTAAATACGTATCTATATACGTATATATTTATCTCTACACATTAAATAATATATACAAATACATATACTATTAAACATTAATTAATTATATAAATACTTTTCATTAATTATATATACATACACCTTGATTAAATATATACAATCATATATATATATGCATTAGATATATATATATACATACATATATATATATATATATATATATATATATATATAAAGATATATATATATATATACAAAGAGGGAAGAGGAGAAGAAGAAAACTTACTGTGTCAAGGGGTGGTCGGAGCTTGCTGGCCGGAGTACGGTAGGGACCGCCGGAGAAGGGAGGAGGATGTAATAGATGTAGGTGGTGGTAATGAATGAGGATGATGGTGGTGGTGATAATGGCACTGGTGGTGGTGGTGATACTGGATAAAGTTGCCGGCCGGAATCAGGGGAGTAATGGTGGTGGAGTCACTGATGATGATGATGATAGATGGAGATGGTGGTGGTGGAAAACACAGCAGGGAGGAGTTCACCGCCGGAGAAAGGCGGCTAAGGGCGGAGAGGAGGAAGATTGGGGCGGTGCCGGAGTAGCAGGGGCCGCTGACCGGATGCAGCAGGGGGTAGCCGCCGGAAATGGCCGAGGTAGGGGAAGAGTAGAGGGAGGGCACGGGCTCGGCCGCCGGAGTTGGCCGCCGGAGCAGGGAGGCCAGGAGCACAGGGTGATGGTGAATAATGGTTTTCCCCTCTTCAATAATTTGAATTCAAAAATGTAAAAGAAGAAGAAGGAGAAGAAGAAGAAGAAAGAAAAGAGAAGGAGAAGAAAAATGGAAGAAGTTTACATACGGATGAGAGAGGGGATGTGGGGGCTTGTGGAGGTGGGGAATCCTAGGTTTCTTGGGATTAGGGTTTGAGGGTACAAGACATTAAATAGGGAGAGAGAGGGTGTGATGGAGGGTGGTGATTGAACCCCTAGAATGAGTGGTCCAGATTGAACATGAGGGAAATTAATTCATGTAGGAAAAATGCAATTTGGTCCTCAAGTAAATAATCTTTCCATTGGGTCTTGGACAATGGGGTGATGACACCTACAATTGAATAATTGCAACTTGGCCCCTTAAATTTGGGAAATTGCACAAACACATAAAATGACGAAAACTTGGCGGGCGATTCGGTGTCCGGTGTTTTGTAGGGTCAGGGGGCGCTGTATGATCGGTATGGGCTCAATTTACAGGGCACTGGAATTAAATCGGAATTTACAGAATCAGATAAAATGGTATCCTCAAATTAAATAGAAATAAATACAAGTTGTGTTCCACAATTAATTAGGAGTACATGGAGCCAAAATCAGGTCAGGTCATCAATACCAATAATGAAGAAGACTCAGAGCAGAATATTACCCTAATTTGGGCCGCACGAAAAATAGGTCAAGATGGCCTCTAATTTATATCGGAACGCACAACGATACAAAATAGGAATTTTAAAATAAACGTCCGCGACGATTTTTGTGCGGCCAAAAATAATGTACAAAGAGCATAATTATGAGTTACAAAAAAATAGCAGAATTGAAGGCGGGCACGTCT
The DNA here is from genome assembly GCA_036927795.1 of Iris macrosiphon. Classification (NCBI taxonomy): domain Eukaryota; kingdom Viridiplantae; phylum Streptophyta; class Magnoliopsida; order Asparagales; family Iridaceae; genus Iris; species Iris macrosiphon. Next base: position 64,699,463 of record JAYESA010000006.1, on the reverse strand, counting down.
AGGGCAAGATTGTGAAATTTGTTGGAAGACAAAAGTCAGGGTAGCGCTCCAAATATCGAAGCAAAGGCAATGCGCAATAATTAAATAAAATACAGTAATTAATTACACCTCCAATAATTTAATTCTAAAATAAAACAATTAACCTCAAAATTCCATAATTCCGACAGGTGCTCATCTACTGGCTTCTAGGTCAAGTCTACCATCACAAACACAAATGAACACTGTTTATAATATAATATATTAAAGTACACATCACACAGTTATTTAATTTAAATATATACTATTCATGCAATTAATTAATTATAACTACAATAATATTAAATATTGTAAAAAGTCAAAATTACCCCTGTTTTCGGAATGTGGTAGTGACAAATGGCCCTCAGGCCAGCTTGAATCCTGCATACCATGGCAGGGAGCAGGCCCAATCTTGCTCCAAACACGAAACGTACTGCAGGCCATAAGGTGTTGCGATGAATGCGATCCGCAAACGCGATGCCAGGAACCACCCATCGGCGTAGCCAGATAGAAATGAAGCCATCCAGTTGAGCTTCCCTTGACAGAGGCTTGTGACAATGCCTCATATAACTGTAGGCTTTAGTGCCTGCAGGATAACCCCCTATCTCTTCATCGAGAACATAATCTGATGCCCCTGCATCTTCAATGAGATCATCGACTGTGTTGGCATTAAGCATGCTCAGAAGTTTCAAGGGTTTATCTCTACTATCTACAACCTTATCCTGTTTGGCATTTCTAGCCTAATGGAAGAAGAGGTAGGATACCCATTTGTTGATATGGGCTAAATCAGAGGGATCCTTGTAGAAGGCGGTGCATGCAAAGTAGTGGCTCATCAGCTCTTGGTACACTGCTACTGCCCGAGGGTGGGTATCCTTCAGCTTCCTATTTGTCGGAACGTACTCTTCATAAGGAGTGTCGCCAATTGGCAGCTTTGAGATATTTGCCATCTCATGAAGTGCAAGTCCCAACTCACCTATAGGAGTGGTGAAAGTCCCAGTGAGCGAGTTATATCTCTCCATCAAAGCTAAGAACAAATTAGGGTTGAGAGGCAGCCCAACACTAGTAGTACTCACAGCCGCAAATAAGCAAATACTTTCCAGCTCCACCTGAAAATGCTTCAGGGCCCATGCAGTTAAACTGTCCATCGAAGATTCTGGGGGCTAAGCTATCCACTGGTGCAAGGGTTAACCTTGGGGTATACTCCCCCCTGTCCCATAAAGTCATTGCAGAAAATCGCTATTTGAAGCGGCTGGATCAGTGAAGTGTCTTCACTCGGGATACTGCCCGGTAGTAATCCTCTGAAAGGCATGACAGGGCCTGAGGGACTGCTTACAAAGAACCCTTGGTCCAATCCTTTCTTATAAAAGATCTTCCCTAGCTGGCCATGAAGATCGGGAGTCAGAGTCCATGACATCTTTCTGGGATGTGTAGCATGGAAGAATGCAGAGATAGGGTAATCTCTGGGCATCTTTGGCATATACATAATCGTGCCCTCAGCAGAAAATACCCAATCTTCCTTCTTAGGCTTTGTCTGAGACTGCTTATCAATAACGTCCCCGAATAAGAAAGCTGTTTCTTATATCAGTCCTATCTGTGTATGTCAGGGGCTCCCCACTGATCATACTCAGCAACATTCGTTCTCCTTGGCTGAGATCAGGGTTCCCCTTTCTTGAGGATACTCGTTTCCAGAGATGGAGAATGTCACATTGGAAAAGTCCTCCAGGTAGTTGGAATTTAGCATTCCCACAGCAGAGCCCATCACTTCAGCCAGAGGGAGAATCTGTAGGTCCACTGTAAGAATCAAGATAACAAGTCAGTTTTACGCTAGATGCTACACTCTTTTGCAGTATACGCCAAAACTTGACAGTTCAAGTTTTACGCCATACTGTAAAAACTCGAGTTTTATGCTGGAATCTATTTTCAGTGCACAAAACTCAAGGTTGGCGGTATACACCAAAACCTAACAGTCTGAGTTTTTATGCCAGACTGCCAAAATTTAAGTTTTACGCTGGAATTTACATCCAGTGCATAAAATGCAAGGTTTGCAGTATACGCCAAATTTTGACAGTCTGAGTTTTTATGCCAGACTGCAAAAATATGGAGTTTAACACAAACACATTAGGAATATGGGCGTATTTTGCGCATACACGTACAACTTATGCGAAGGATTTTTCTCCTCTCGAAGTCTTTACCCGTGATGCCCGGAGCGCAGCTAGACGGTGGAGCACTTCATTCAGAACGAGGCTCGCTTGGCCTAGTAGGAGTCACTCATGCTTGAGCAGAGGAGTGAGATGAGGAAGCGGCTTTCTTTCCTTTAGCCGCGGATGCCTGTTTTGGTGCCATGGCGAATCTGAGTTCTCTGAAAGAGACGAAGATGAAGAGTTCTCAGAAAGAAGACGAAAGATTCTCAGAAAAAGACAAAGGGTTTTGCAAAGACAGATGAAGGGTTTTCTCTCTCATAACCCAGGGCTATTTATAGAGTTCAGATAACTCTTCGAATCCTTAACCGAATCCGATCTTATCTGATCAGTTATGATTTGGGACCACGTCAGCCGATTATTTGAAAAGGAAGGCGGACAGTGTCATGCCCCAATCTCCCGCAAGCTCGATAGTCCCTACTGAACGTGAATCACCACGTTGCAGCTCTCCCGCAGGACAATCGTTTCCATCGGGACGTGATGCCGTACGAGCCTGGAGTTGCGCTCGTACAAGGCGATGTTTTCAAACACCAATGTTATCATCGAAACAACCAAGTTACAGCGGAAGCCGTTTAGTTTATCAAGCACACAAACAGAGTATACTCAGCGAAGCTCACAATAGGGTCCAAATGAAATGCCCCGAGTCAATGCCACAAAGGTGATGCCACAGAGACGATAAAATACTCTTACTCTTTTCTCTAGCCCACAAAGGTACTTACAGTTCATACATCTTGTCCCGTATATCCAAGCAGCGCCACTACGCTTGTGTACCTGAAATATTGCCCACAAACGTGGGTCAGTACACAACCGTACTGGTGAGCGGGGTAACCCACTCGCCTAAACCGACAGTAAGTAAAAATAGTGAATGCACACAGTTAAATGGTGATCTTTCTAGTTGAATCCTAGATTCGTTTCATGGCATATGAATGACATGTTAAGGAAAGCAGTAAAGCAGTCTACGCATGCAAGCATTCAATCTCAAACCAAACGACAAGCATTTATATAACCGACCCGTCTAACTCAATGCTATCGCTTGCACGATAACATATCGAACCATCAGTCTCGCCTCAATATCCATCCTCAACCAACAGTTTATATATCCAATCTCGAGTGCACACTCTTGCCGAGGCAAGGTGGCCGCGCCTACGCGAAGCACAAACCATCCAAAGTAAAGCAAACCAACTCTTATCTATATGAAGTCACTGGCCAAGCCATAAAGGATGTATGATCGGACTGATTATATGCGGTTCTCCTCAAAATAGCGCTAAGTAGCTAACCCACCTAGATCGATTGCCAACCGCTGGCACCGCGCCCAAGACGCGTTACCCAGTTGTCTCCTCCATGGCCGAACGGTCCCGGTGCCCCGGAGCTCCCGTTCGAGGAGACCAAACTCTGTGCAATACAGGTTATCCGTGACATGCAGACACCAAGTAGGTATGACGAGAGGATCGAACATTCTTGCCCCACCAAGCGATCCTAGACTCGTTCAACCAATATCCAGCCAAATATCCATAACCATTCTTCCAACATATCCAACCAAGAGATCCAAATCTCGACCTCAACATATAGCCCAAGGCAAGTATTTCCATAGGCACGATGCCTCTTCTCAACACAAAGTCTGAATTGGTGCAACACCCATGCTCGAAGCAATCCCATGGCACAATGCCGTTTCAGTGGCACAATGCCCATTCGTGGCACGATGCCCCATCAAGCAACACAACGCCCTCGCCGATGTAGTTGTTCAGTTTCGAACCACAACTGCTCGCTTTGCAAGACAAAGCGACTCAGTGATACTCGCGCACGGATGCACGCTCGCTCGCCCAAATTCCCGATATTCCCAGTATTCCCATCGCCTCATTGGTATCATTCCAACCGTCCAAGTAAAATCCCAAGTATCCAACCGACTGCCTCAAATGTATAATCCATCAAGCTCCAACTATCCAACACATAATCGTTTCAAGCCACAATCCTACCAAGCCAACGACGCACACTCTATTCATGCCTCAGTGTAGTGATTCCCAATGTTTCAGCCCAAGTGTTCAAGCCTTTTACGTATTTTCCATATTATTAGGCATGAAGGATTAGAGGAGAAGGGAAAGAGCCCACTCACAATGATTGATCCCGTTAGGCATCCTGTCCTACCGATACGGCCAATCCCTTGAACCCGTGGTCCGATGCAAGCACGATCTACTCAACTGGTATGACCGTACGAGCAGGTCGTGCTCTCCAAATCATCCGACCGATCGGATTAAGGAAGACGGCATTATCATTTCCATCCAGCTATTCAGTACTGTTTCTGAACGAACACCTAATTTCCATCGAACCCGCTAGCCATCTGCACATTGAAACCAACTCGATTAATCCTTCTTCCCAAAATCCAACATTTCAAATGTAACCAGCATTTGATTCATTCAATCCGACTCAGCATAACGCTCCGAGCGGTTGCGGGGCATTACATAATATACCACTTAGAATCAGGTTCGTCGACGAACCGTGCTGGTACTCATTCCTATCACAAGTCACAATCTATTCCAAGACTGCTCTAAGCAACTCACATATTCACGATTCTGACTCCGCATCTCGTTTTGCTGAACGCTCGTACAAATTCTACGAATTTCCACATCCTCCTTGCAGCTCAATACGAATTTTTCGTATCGCTTAGTTTTGGATCGTACACATATTTAAGGCATCCCTAAAATACATGTATTTCAGCCGAGCTTTGCGATAGGAAATTTGAACAAGTTACAAGGGTATCTTTATGTTCGAGGCGTCCATTTGCTTTGCTTCCAATTGAATCAATTCACGATTTCCATTCCAACACATTCGCTCGAGCGCTATTCTCAATTATGCAGAATTTCCACCGACTCAATGAGTTCGCGTTCCAACTCAAACCATCCCACTATTTCTGAAAATTAGTACTAGCAACATCTCCAAATATATCTCATGCACTGAACGATAATCTCAACTGATCTACCCCAGCTATGCGACTTACCCAAATATCAACTTGCTTAGATCAGCTCAATCCAACACATTTCCTGCCATCTCAATATCTCACAGGGTGAACATCTATATTGAGGTTCGTGTGATCCACGAAGATCTCGCCGCCACGCCAAAGTGATTGTGTCGCCACGATTTCAACGTGGACACACTCGCCACAATTCTTAGGTTGCGCATGGAATAGTCCTTCGCGCTGCTTCCACTGCCTCGAAGCATAGAATATTACCTTTGCCTTCCGAACGAGCACGCTTCCTAGACTAAGTCCCGAGACATCTTATAAATCTGAGGCAAATCTGTCCCTTCCAGTATTCGCAAGGATTTGATCTGAACGAGCCGTTGCTTTAACTTTGCGAGCTAGTTTCACAGTCGTCAATTCATATGAATGCTATTCCCTTCCAGGGCATGATGAGTCAGAGGCGATGCCGTTGATATAAATTTGCAACTCTGAATCTCATCAGTTGACTTAGGCTACTTCCACCATTGCTTCGTTCTTCCGGCTGTATCTTCAGCTGAAGACTATCCCAAGGGTCTCTCGAATCCAACACTCAGTCGATAAGCCAAATCATTGCTCACATCTGCCCTCGACGCATTCCCAAATACGTCGCCTCAAGGGTCGTTCTATGGGTCTACCATATTCATATCTGATTCAGCGGTCAAATCGCTTAGGGTCAGCTGTCCCGAAGCTACGCTCGACAATTGTAATCATCACGATGGACAGTTACTATAAACCATGCTATATCTCATCTCCAAAATCTGAATCAAAATCCAACCATTCACCCGAGCGAAGTTTTCGAAACCGAGAACCGTGCTCGTTGAAATTGTCTTCCATCAATCCGTCTTTCTGTCCTGAATCCATCAAATTTCCGAATTGCCATATTCCACAATACATGTCCAACTTACTCGAGCAACACAGTGATTTGTTCCGACGTTGCTCTCACATTTAGCTATCTTCAAACGTCCGTCCGCCACAATCTTGCCCCCCGTTGTTGTCACAATCCGTCCACGTCTTCCAGAGAATCCGTTTACTATTGTTGCACCATCTTGCCCAAAATTCTATTTCCCGCTAAACCTGAGCCAACTTCTCGAGCAGCAATATCTAAAATCCTCAAGTTTGTTTGAATTAATCGTATTGTTCCTCCAACCAAAATCGTGTTTCATAACTCAACCAACAGCTCCAATGTGTTGCCCAAAATCGTAGTTCGTGCTTGCTATCCTTCTGATAATCCCATCACTTGTTCAAGCGCATCCCAGTTGTTCGTTCCGATCTCGTCCATCACTTAAGCCCAACGATGCTTTCATTTGCATCAGTCCGTTCATGATATGCTCAACTCAATATTCGTTTGCTTCAGTTTCATTCTTCCCAACTCAACCGACGTGCACCAACCATCTTGTATTCTCGTTTCACGAGTCCGTTCAGGCAATTCCCATAGACGTCCAACCAAAATATTTCTAATGCCTTGCTTAACACGTTTGATCCCATATACCACTTCGAATCAAGTCGCTATTCACATTATGTTTTCCTGCACGAATTCAAGATCCGTTCGAACCATCCCTTAGGTGTGATCATGCCTTTTCCAATTCAAGTTTGACACAAAACTCAGGCAACGCTTGAATTATCCAACTGTTTCTCAAACCGTCTGATACTTTCTCAATACGAGCAATCGTGCAATGATTGTCTTCCAAATAGTCCAGCCCAATACCCAACGGTTTCAAACTTTTGTTGTACGAGCAACTCGTACCAACTTATCCGTATATTCTCGAGCCAAACTCAAACCTGCCCAACGGATGCGCCACAGCCAAAATTCTAACTTATACCCAACACAATCGCTAGACGAGCAACTCGTGCAAGGATCCATTCTCATCGAATGTTTCTACTCAAAACATGTCGCATAACCAAATCGCGTTAGCCAACCAACTGATCCATTGAGGCAATCAGAACCCCCTGAATGATAAGCCAAGCCAAGCCAACGAAAGCCCATAACTTATTGCATAAATGCAACAACGCCAACCAACTTGCTGCACGAATGCAACAACGCCTAACGAGACTAAGCGATCCTACGAAAACCAACCAAGGCAACATAACCAAGAATAATATGCAGCCAAAACCAGCAATAAATAAACTTATTGTATGAAACATCCGATGCGGCACTGAGTAGAGTCAAGAGCTAAACGACACGCGGAAGCGATTTAGAGTTTGGGATAAAGCGAAGGACCAAGTCGAAGAAAATGAACCAGGCGCTCTGATACCAATTTGTCATGCCCCAATCTCCCGCAAGCTCGATAGTCCTTACTGAACGTGAATCACCACGTTGTAGCTCTCCCGCAGGACAATCGTTTCCATCGGGACGTGATGCCGTACGAGCCTGGAGTTGTGCTCGTACAAGGCGATATTTTCAAACACCAATGTTATCATCGAAACAACCAAGTTACAGCGGAAGCCGTTTAGTGTATCAAGCACACAAACAGAGTATACGCAGTGAAGCTCACAATAGGGTCCAAATGAAATGCCCAGAGTCAATGCCACAAAGGCGATGCCACAGAGACGATGAAATACTCTTGCTCTTTTCTCTAGCCCACAAAGGTACTTACAGTTCATACATCTTGTCCCGTATATCCAAGCAGCGCCACTACGCTTGTGTACCTGAAATATTGCCCACAAACGTGGGTCAGTACACAACCGTACTGGTGAGCGGGGTAACCCACTCGCCTAAACCGACACTAAGTAAAAATAGTGAATGCACACAGTTAAATGGTGATCTTTCTAGTTGAATCCTAGATTCGTTTCATGGCATATGAATGACATGTTAAGGAAAGCAGTAAAGCAGTCTACGCATGCAAGCATTCAATCTCAAACCAAACGACAAGCATTTATATAACCAACCCGTCTAACTCAATGCTATCGCTTGCACGATAACATATCGAACTATCAGTCTCGTCTCAATATCCATCCTCAACCAACAGTTTATATATCCAATCTCGAGTGCACACTCTTGCCGAGGCAAGGTGGCCGCGCCTACGCGAAGCACAAACCATCCAAAGTAAAGCAAACCAACTCTTATCTATATGAAGTCACTGGCCAAGCCATAAAGGACGTATGATCGGACTGATCATATGCGGTTCTCCTCAAAACAACGCTAAGTAGCTAACCCACCTGGATCGATTGCCAACCGCTGGCACCGCACCCAAGACGCGTTACACAGTTGTCTCCTCCATGGCCGAACGGTCCCGGTGCCCCGGAGCTCCCGTTCGAGGAGACCAAACCCTGTGCAATACAGGTTGTCCGTGACATGCAGACACCAAGTAGGTATGACGAGAGGATCGAACATTCTCGCCCCACCAAGCGATCCTAGACTCGTTCAACCAATATCCAGCCAAATATCCATAACCATTCTTCCAACATATCCAACCAAGAGATCCAAATCTCGACCTCAACATATAGCCTAAGGCAAGTGTTTCCATAGGCACGATGCCTCTTCTCAACACAAAGTCTGAATTGGTGCAACACCCATGCTCGAAGCAATCCCATGGCACAATGCCGTTTCAGTGGCACAATGCCCAATTCATGGCATGATGCCCCATCAAGCAACACAACGCCCTCGCCGATGCAGTTGTTCGGTTTCGAACCATAACTGCTCGCTTTGCAAGACAAAGCGACTCAGTGATACTCGCGCACGGATGCACGCTCGCTCGCCCGAATTCCTGATATTCCTAGTATTCCCATCGCCTCATTGGTATCATTCCAACCGTCCAAGTAAAATCCCAAGTATCCAACTGACTGCCTCAAATGTATAATCCATCTAGCTCTAACTATGCAACGCATAATCGTTTCAAGCCATAATCCTACCAAGCCAACGACGCACACTCTATGGACGCCTCAGTGTAGTGATTCCCAATGTTTCAGTCCAAGTGTTCAAGCCTTTTACGTGTTTTCCATATTTTTAGGCATGAAGGAGTAGAGGAGAAGGGAAAGAGCCCACTCACAATGATTGATCCCGTTAGGCATCCTGTCCTACCGATACGGCCAATCCCTTGAACCCGTGGTCCGATGCAAGCGTGATCTACTCAACTGGTATGACCGTGCGAGCAGGTCGTGCTCTCCAAATTATCCGACTGATCGGATTAAGGAAGACAGCATTATCGTTTCCATCCAGCTATTCAGTACTGTTCCTGAACGAACACCTGATTTCCATCGAACCCGCTAGCCATCTACACATTGAAACCAACTCGATTAATCCTTCTTCCCAAAATCCAATATTTTAAATATAACCAGCATTTGATTCATTCAATCCGACTCAGCGTAACGCTCCGAGCGGTTGCGAGGCGTTACAGACAGTTATGATGCATAACGGATCCATAATTTTATGCCCAGAGCAAGGATCCACTATTTTACGCTCAGAAGCACAGATCTATGATTTTATGCTCAGAAGCTTTTACGCTCAGAAGCTATAAATCTACGTTTTTACGCTCAGAAGCTACAGATCTATGATTTTACGCTCAGAAGCTTTTACGTTCAGAAGCTATAAATCTACGGTTTTACGCTCAGAAGATACAGATCTATGATTTTACGCTCAAAAGCTACAGATGCTACGGATCTATGACTTTTCACATATCTTAAAATTACGCAGGACAGGATACGCGTATATCTTGATAGTTTGGGTCTTATACTCGAGAAGGCCAATTACAAGGGTTTGCGCAGAATCTGCTACTTTCTGGTTACAAAATATTAAAAGTGCCTAAAATACACAGATGTCAGTGCTGAAGATGACTCTTCTTCTTGGGCCATTGGAAGTTCAATCGAAGTCTAGCTAGAATCCTTTACATCTAAGTTCAAGTATGGCCTGTTCGGCGGATATTTTGAGAAACCTTCGGGAAGCCATTATTGAAGATGATATTCTGAATAGAAATTCTTCGTATCAGAGAAGTGATAGTTCAGAATTCTATGTGAATCCTCGTCCAAAAATAGCATGACAATTGGATTTTCAAGATAATTTAATGCTGAAGAGCTTTTTATGCATTTCTCATTACGCGTAAAAGTGGAGACATGAAGGGAAGCATATTTGTTAGAATCAGCGTAAAAAATTACTCAGACATGCTGAAGCTGCGTATTATCAGACTTCCTCATAGCAATATGGTGGATCAATGATGCGTAAAAGAAGAAAAGTTTATTAATCATGATTACATATGATAGAAATCCATTTTACAAAGGATTTTTCATTAATATTCAAGATCATGATGGGAATCTATCACGCTAGGTTCTCGTCTAACGGAGATCTTCAGTTCTTCTTCTACGACACTTCATCGGTCTCTTTGGCCGATGAACAAGAAAATGGTAAATGGTGGGAGGATACAGAACTGGGCCTGTATAAAGCCCCCCCATACGCCATGGCGGCCATGCCTAGAATTGTGTTAGGGATTCAAACCCAACACAATACTGGAAGACACGGCCAAACTGCCCACCAGTGTCCAGCTTCATAATAGGGGAAAATACAGCTAGCAAGCTGTGTGGTCTAATACGACCCTGTTTGATAATAAACGAACGAAATTGAGAGTAGGTTTATACGAAACCCTTTCTTTTTTTACAAACAAGAAAAAAAGTACAATTAATCCTATACGAGGATGTTAAGTACAAAAAAAAAGATTCTAGGGAAATATTGCTATAGGAGTCTGATCTGAGGTCGATCACTTTGTCCCTTAGACCACACGATGATGAAGAAGTGCTGTAGAAGAAGAAGAAGCTTCAAAGATTGCAGGAGGGATTGAACTCTTGTTGCCGAAGTAATCAATCAACACCCTCTATGTGTACCCTCTCTAATCTCCTCTGATTTCGATCTCTCTTTTCTCTCCGATCCTTTTTTTCCCGTTCTCCTGTGACCGAAAGTCTCTATTTATAGAGATCAGTCATAGTAACTGACCAATCAGCATAAAAGCCAATTAGTGGAGAGAATTGCACCTTTTACGCGACGGTTATAATAACTGTTACCCACGTCTGAAAGATCTCCTGAATCCGCATGTGACGCGTGTCCCTTTATGAGGTAATGCGTATAACTGCTTCTCGAAGACCACGACATGCAAGCCACATAGGTAACTGCCCCTCGCATAAAGATAGCTGGTATAAAAGCCGAATAACTGTCTCATTGGCGTAAAAGCCAAATAGTTATCTTGTTGGCGTAAAAGCCAAATAGTTGTCCTGTTGGCGTAAAAGCCCAGTAGCTGTCTTGTTGGCATAAAACCCAAATAACTGTCTTTTTGGCGTAAAAGCCAAATTATGCGTAAAGCATGATGATGTATAGGTAGGTAACCAACATAAACTAGACAATTATCCTTCCTGACTGAGGTCTTGAGCGTATTCTGGGCCAAATAGCCTTATCACGTACCTTTGCAAATATAGCCTGAGTCGGCGTATTTCGAGAAGATAGTATATGTCGTGCTCCTATAGTTGAAAATAGCCTGGTTGGCATATTTCGAGGAGATAGCATACGGCGTGCTCCTATAGTTAAAAATAGCCTGGTTTTGGCATAATATGCCGAGATAGTGACGTGAGCATATTAGCCCTAATTTTAGCTCTCCCAGTCATTAAAAGTAGAACCAAATCTCGTACATTAAATGGAGAGATCTGCCCCCATCTCACGCATTAACTACAGAGGTGTGCCTCGAGTTCTGTACGAAGAACAGCTTTTGATGTGGCATTTGGATTCATCTTATCTCGAGCGTAAAAGCTTATTTCTGCTTGTGTAAAATAGGCAGCGTATTCCTTGAATGCGTAAGAACGACTTGTATCAAGGATATGCCACTAAACGATAGTTTGGGGCTCTGTGCAGCATGATCATTACAGTCGTCCTCTCGATCGTCGTGTAGTACACTTTGTAAGGAGTCAGGTTCACTGTTCTGTCTAACAGGTTCATTCGAGGAATACGAAGAGTTCCTCGTACAACTTTCTGCTGCATTAAAAGCAGACTTAGTTTACGCCGGAGTGTAGCAAACTTTTTATGCCAAAACAGGCTTGAAGTGCTGCTTTACGCGAGCAACACTGAAGTCTTGTTTTACGCGTATGGTTCTGAAGCTTCTATTTTACGCGTACTTTATGTATGTTTGGGGGGTTTTACGCGTATAATTCCCCAGCGTATTTTTTATGCTTCAACAAGACCCCTTTCAAAGTTTTTAAATTTGTCGTAATTTGAAATACTTTGAATGAAGCATGAAACGGTCAAATTTAACTTGTTCTGCGAGGCTGATTTCTCGGCGGATTTTAGGAAGTTTGTTGGGATTTGATGTGTTCTCTTCTGCCTATATAAAGGCAAGTGAGTGAACCTGTCTTTCCACACTTCCTTCACCAAAAGAGATGGTTGCCGAGATCCATTGGGATGACCTGAGGAAGAAGAAGATCATGTTCTTCTAGCATGTAAGAAGTCGTAAAAAGAAGCGTCTTCGAGCAAATATCCTCTGCAACGATGGATAATGGAAGGATATCATAGCTTCCTTTGCTCGGGATAATCATCAATTTTATGTGGCAATTCGTCCAGGAGAGAGGAAGGGTCACACTAGACCACACAGCTTGTTAGCTGTATTTTCTCCTATTATGGCATTGTCGAAGGTAGGCAGTTTGGTCCTGTCTTCCAGTATTGTGTTGGATCTGAATCCCTAACACAATTCTAGGACGTAGCTACCATGGCGTATGGAGGGTGGACTTGAATAATGCATGCCCAGTTTTGTATCCTCCCGCCATTAATCATTTTTTTGTTCATCGGCCGCAGAAGCCGATGAAGTGCCATAGAAGAAGAAAAAGATCTCCACCAATATGAGAACCTGGCACAACAGATTCTCGGTGTGATCTTTAAATGAAAATGAGAAATCCTTAGTAGAGAAAGGATTTCCATCATATGTAATCATAAAAATGAAAAATCCTTTGTAAACTGGATTTCCATCATATGTAATAATGATCAATAAACTTGTCTTCTTTTACGCAAGCTGATTTGCTATATTTGCTGTGAGGAAGTCTGATAATGTACAGCTTCGACCCGTCTGAATAATTTTGGTCATGTCCCATCTTTTGGTCATGTCCCATCTTTTACGCATAACGAAAGATGCGTAAAAAGCTCTTTAGCATTAAGTTGTCTCGAAGATCCAACTGTCATGCTGTTTTTGGACTAGGAGTCGCATAAAAATTCTAAACTGTCACTTCTCTGATAAGAAGAGTTTCTGTTCAGATCATTATTTTCAAGAATGGTTTCCCCAAAAATCCTTCGAAGTAGGGTGAGAAATGTCTGCTAACCAGGCCATACTTGAACTTTAGATGAAAAATATTCTGGCTAGACTTCGGCTGAACTTCTAATGGCCCAAGAAGAAGAGTCATCTTCAATGCTGACCTCTGTGAGTTTCAAGCACTTGAAATGTTTTGTAGCAAAGAAAGAGTGTTTTCTGCGTAAAACCTTACAATTGGCCTTCTGTAGCTTCTGAACGTGAAATTATAGATTTTGTAGCTTCTGAGCGTAAAAGCTTCTGAGCGTAAAATTATAGATTTGTAGCCTCTGAGCGTGAAAGCTTCTGCACGTAAAACTGTAGATTTATAGCCTCTGAGCGTAAAAGCTTCTGAGCGTAAAATTGTAGATTTATAGCCTCTGAGCATAAAAGCTTCTGAGCATAAAACCATAGATTTATAGCCTCTAAGCGTAAAAGCTTTTGAGCGTAAAACCGTAGATTTATAGCCTCTGAGCGTAAAAGCTTCTGAGCGTAAAACCGTAAATTTGTAGCCTCTGAGCGTGAAATCCGAATCCGTTACGCAGCATGACTGTCCGTCTTCTTTTTCAAATGATAGGCTGACGTGGTCCCAAATCATAACCGACTATTAAATATCGAATTTGGTTAGGGATTCGAGGAGTTATCCAAACTATATAAATAGCCCAAGGTCTTGAGGGAGAAACTTTTTATCTGTCTTCGCAAAACCTTTGCTTTCCAAAAACCTTTCTTCTTCGTCTCTTTCCTGAGAACTCAGATTTGCCATGGCACCCAAACAAGCTTCCACTGCTAAGGGAAAGAAGGTTGCTTCCTCATCTCGCTCCACTGCTCAAGCACGAGCAACCCCCATTATGCTGAGCGAGTCCCGATCTGAACGCGGTGCTCTACCATCGAGCTGTGCTCCGGACATTATAGGTAAAGACTTCGAAAGGAAAAACCCTTCGCACACGTTGCGCGTGTATGCGCAAGGTCATCTTCTGTGCTAAGAACCTCTTCGAAGAAGATGATGCACAGAGATGTTTTATTATTACGCCCACATTCCTAATGTGTCAGCGTAAAAACTCCAAATTTTTGCAGTCTGGCGTAAAAACTCAGACTGTTAAAATTTGGCGTATACTACAAACTTTGAGTTTTACGCACTTGATGTAAATTCCGGCGTAAAAACTGTAAATTTGGCAGTCTGGCGTAAAAAGCTCAAACTGTTAGATTTTAGCGTACACAGCCAATTTTGAGTTTTACGCATTGAAAATAGATTCCAGCGTAAGACTCAAGTTTTTGCAGTCCGGCGTAAAAGCTCAAACAATTAGTCTTTGGCGTATCCTTCAAGAGTGCAGTATCTAGCATAAAAACTGACTTATTTTCTTGCATTTTGTAGTAGACTTGCAGATCTCTCCTTTGGCGGAAGTGATGGGCTCTGCTGCCGGGATGCTAAACTCAAACTATCTGGAGTACTTGTCCCATGTGACATTCCCGATTTCTGGAAATGAGTATCCTCAAAAAAGGGAAATCTGATCTCGTCCCAAGGAGAACGAATGCTGCTGAGTATAATCAGTGGGGAGCCCCTGACATACATAGATGGGACTGAATATAAGAAACCAGGTTTCTTATTCGGGGATGTTATCGACAAATAATCCCAGACAAAGCCCAAGAAGGAGGATTGGGTGTTTACTGCTGAGGGCACGGTCATGTATCTGCCCAGGATGCCCAGAGATTACCCTATCTTTGCGTTCTTCTATGCCACACATCCTAGGAAGATGATGTGGACTCTGACTCTGGATCTTCATGGCCGACCAGGGAAGATCTTTTACAACAAAGGATTGAATCAAGGGGGCTTTATGATCAGACCTTCAGGCCCTGTTATGCCTTTTAGGGGATTACTACCGGGTAGCGTCCCGAGTGAGGACACTTAAATGATCCAGCCGGTTCAAATATTGACTTTCTGCAATGACTTTATAGGGCAGGGAGGAGTGTACCCTAAGGTCAACCCTCGGACCAGTGGATGGCTTAGCCCCGAGAATCTTTGATGGGCCAGTTTAACTGCCTGGGCCCTTAAGCACTTCCAGACGGAGCTGGAAAGTATTGGCTTGTTCGCGGCTGTGAGCGCCACTAGTGTTGGGCTGCCTGTCAACCACAACTTGTTCTTAGCCTTGATGGAGCGATACAACTCGCTTACTGGGACTTTTGCCACTCCGCTAGGTGAGTTGGGCTTAGCCCTTCATGAGATGGCGGAGATTTCAAAGCTGCCAATGGGGGACACTCCTTATGAAGAGTACGTTTCCATAAATAGGGAGCTGAGGGATACAAACCCTCGGGCAGTGGCAGTGTACCAGGAGCTGATGAGCTACTACCTTGCCTGCACCACCTTCTACAAAGAGCCCTCTGGTTTGGCTCATATCAAAAAATGGGTATCCTACCTCTTCTTCCACCAGGCCAGAAATGCTAAGCCGGACAAGGATGTATATAGCAGAGATAAGCCCTTGAACTTCCTAAGCTTGCTTAGTGCCGCCACGGTCGATGATCTCATCAAAGATGCAGGGGCTTCAGATTATACTCTTGATGAGGAGATGGGGGGTTATCCTGCAGGAACTAAAGCCTTCAGTTATATGAGGCATTGTCGCAAGCCTCTGTCGAGGGAAGCTCAACTGCCTGGCTTCCTTTCTGTCTGGCTACGCCGATAGGTAGTACCTGGCATCGCGTCTGCGGATCGCATTCATCGCAACATCTAATGGCCCACAGTACGGTTGGTATTTGGAGAAAGATTGGGCTTGCTTCCTGCCATGTTATGTAGAATACAAGCTGGCCTGAGGGCCATTACTAATGGGCTGCTTGTAGATGATACACAGCATAAATGATTTCCCCGAGTGGAATTACCATTCCTATACCTGATGAGATGGTTAATCCTTCACAATACCAAGGTGATATCTTTCGGTTCTGCCAGCGGTTCGGGAAATAACTTTTTGTTGAATTACAAGAATTCCCTTTAGAACTTGGCGAGCGTCATAGATTGCCGGCGAGCATTAAATTTTGCCCATGGCTGGAAGCCCTTCTGTATCGTCCCCCATGTACATATCAATCAATAGGGGATGAAACTTAAGGATGCAGGTCAAGGGAGGACTATTCTTTCTCCTGAGGCCTTTTATTGGTTGGTCTGCATTAGACCTTCCCACATGCTGTACAGAAGTGATGACCACTGCTACTTGGAGCCTTATCTGCCCAGCCGGTTAGCTAGGCAATTTGGGTACAACCAGTTGCATATGGGGAATCACATCACCAGCTTCAAGTCCAAAGGTGGACTTATTGATGGAGCCAGAGGATGGCGGTATTTTATCACGGGTTGTACAGGTACAATTTTTGCCATGCCCGCGACCTCTCTCTATGGAGTTGTGCATTCTTCATTCGTACGCACAATTTTATGCGTCCATCAACACCTTCCATCGTGACTTTGATGTGCATAAAAGTTTCAGGATGCCTACCCATAGGTCTACTGGAAGGGAGAAGATACCGTCTATCTCATCTGATGAAGGTGAAGACCCTACTGGTGCAGATGAGTTCTTGTTGATAATACCGAGAGGCATAATGGCTCCGCCAGTAGAGCGTCTCGTTATCTTAAATAAGCAAAAGGCTTCCACTATGAAAGAGCCTTCCCCCGCAAGAAAAAGCAGATGACCAGAGGTCCCAAAAGGACTTCCACCAAGGGGGCCTCTAGGAGTGAGCCTGTCATTTCCCCTGTTGGGGATGATTCTTTGATCAGAGGTCCTTCGCCTTTTAGAGAGGGAACCTCCATAGTTTCGGCTGCCAGTGCTGGAGATTCTTTGCTCGCGATCGCTGCCGCTACTACCACTACTGGTAGTGCTTCAAGGTCGCCTTCGAGACCGAGCATATTCAGAATCAATAAACCTTTATCCAGACCAATAACGGGAGTAACCCCTCCTTCGTCAGAAAGTATTTCCAGCGAGATTCCACCCGATGAATCTCGAGTGTATCTGGGTGATGACTTCCCTCAAACGTCAATTGGTGTACCCTCTTCCCCAGGTATGACAGCTTGCTTAGCATCATTAAGACATGATTTAGCTATGCAGGCTGCAGACGCAACATACATGCCATCGGCCATGGGTAAATATTGTCTTCACGTTTTTTTAGGAAAATTAACATCAAGGTGATATTAACTTTCTCTTGTCTTCTTTTCAGGTGAAGACATCTGTGGGGATGGCGGAGTTGACCCAACCTCTGACTTTGTTGCGGATCCATTTAATGAAACGGTGGTGATCGACGTCGAAGAAGAGTGCTTTGAAACTGCCGATCTCTCATCCACAATATTCTCGGGTGTCATCCCGCCAGTGCGATTTTAAATAATATCAGGGGAGGATGAACCCACCATCTCGTCCGTGCCTCCTTCGTCGAGTATACCAGAAACTTCAACTGTTGTTGGTGTATCTTCTTTTGTCGCACCCTCTGCAGAAGCAACAACCATGGCAACATCCTCTACAGTCATTCCTGGAGAAAGATTTACTGATATTGCGGCCACTCCCGGCATCCATTCGAGCTTTGCTATGCTAGTGGATCAATATTCTAGCATATTCTATCTCACTTTGGAAGAGTTGATATCGATGGTGCTGGAGAAGAACTTAGGTTTCGATGCTCTGAAGATGTCCTCCAATTTCCCTATAGTGCAGGTTAGAAATTTAAGTGATGCTGAAAGAGCTGATGCGTTAGAGCAAATATTTAATGGTTTAGAATAACCCATTAACGAGTATTTGCAACTATCCCAAGGCAGCATCGACGATCTGGTTCAAGCTAAGTATGACTCCTTAACTGCAGAACTTGCTGAGCAAATAGAAACTCTGAATAAATTCATCCAAGAACAGCAGCAAGAGATGGATAAAGAGCAGGTTGTCTTAGTGGATTTTATTCCTCAGTTAGCTAAGTTCCAAACCGAATATGAGGAAGATGAAGCAAGGGTTCGAGATTTGGAAGCTAAACTCGCTCAGGCAAGGGAGAGGCTTCTCAAGACATCTGTAGCTCGTGATGTCTATAAGGGCTAAGTGGAGATAGCTCAGCAGAACTTGGCGCGTGCGGGTGCCATCTGCGTCGGTTTTGTTGATGTTCGGTCTGAACTATCTTGCTTGAATGACGATGAGGCAAGACTGGAACAGGCTCGCAACCATATTTTGAAATCCAAGAATGAGAGGATGGCTGCTTTGGCGCAACATATTAGGGATTTAACTGCTCCTCCTCAGTGATGTACCTTTTTGTTTGTCCTGTAATTTCTCAGAGATAATAAAAATACATTTTCTGACATTGTGGACCCATCACTTTAGAATATGATAGGCTAAGATAAAAGTGACATCAGAGGTATCATTAACATGACATACTTTCGTTAAGGTTTTGCTGAATATAAATCTATTCAGAGGTAATATGAACCTGATAGAATATAATCCAACTAAATTTGTATACTAAACACTATCAGAGGTAATATGAACATGATAGGTTTATAAATCAGTCAAGCATATCCATTAAGAGGTTATATAAATATGATAGAATATGATCCAGCTAACCTTTGTGCATGGTATCGTCAGAATAAGATCTTCATCATACTTCGTTAGGCAAAGGAGATCAAGTATAGCACTTCTTCGAGAATTTGCAGTTGATAGTGGCCATTATCAAATTTTTTTATTAAACTTGGCTAATCTGTAAGCGTCATTTAAAGTCATATAGGGGCCCTCCCATTTCTTTATGATTGTTTGTGTGAATTTTGGATATTGTACTAGAGGTAATATGCACATAAACAATACCGAATTTGTTGAGGATATCCCACTGGGGGATCCTTGGTGGACCTATTATTTATTGCGCACGTTGAGTACAAATAATAAGTTCGACACAAGCCCAATCAGGTGATAGGTTTTATGGCCCGTAAAGACATCCTGCTGGGGGATAGTGGAGCGATATAGTTCAGAGGTAATATGAACATGAACTAACTTTCTCTTTGCTGGAGAAAATGAGGATAGTTCAGAGGTAATATGGACATGAACAATTCGTTTCCATTACGGGTATTCCACAGGGGAATTTTTTATGGACCTATTACTTCTTGTGCACGAGAGTGCAAGTAATAAGTTTAGGACAAGCCCTGCCAGAGGTAATATGGACGTGACAGTTTTTGTGGACCTAACACCACTGGCGTATTTAGAATAAAGTACGGGTGTTAAGTTGAGATGACAACCGATATCAGAGGTAATATGGACGTGATAATCGATAGCCAAAAACTCGGAAGGTTTGCTCAGAGGTAATATGAACATGACAAACTTTTGAGTTGTAACTCCACTGGAGATGGAGGTATATATCTGCTCAGAGATAATATGGACATGGCAGTTTTGTAGACTTAACACCACTGGCGTACTTATAATAAAGTACGGGTGTTAAGTTGAGATGATAACTGATATCAGAGGTAATATGGACATAATAATCGATAGCCAAAAACTCGGAAGGTTTGCTCAGGGGTAATATGAACATGAAAAACTTTTGAGTTGTGACTCCACTGGAGATGGAGGTATATATCTGCTCAGAGGTAATATGGACATGGCAGTTTTTATGGACTTAACACCACTGGAGTACTTATAATAAAGTATGGGTTTTAAGTTGAGATGACAATCGATATCAGAAATAATATGGACATGATAATCGATAGTAACAACCAGGGAGGTTTGCTCAGAGGAAATATGAACATGACAAACTCAGCTGGCGAACATAACGTTTGGACAACAGTTCAAAGATAATATGGACGTGAACCATGTTCGAGAAATTTACTGGGGAGTGTTTTGTTGAGTGGGGATAAACCTCATCATCTGGCACTTCTTTAAGGAGCAAATTGTCACGTGGGAGTGAAATTAATTTGCCGTGATCGTCATCTTGTTTATAGATGCAAATTGACGACTTTGGTGTCGATCAACTCCTGGATTCTCCTTTTCAGTACATAGCACACTTTTGTGGGGTGATGAATGCACGGATGAAAGAGACAATATTTTGGGTCATCGACTTTGCCAGCCCTTTTAGGATATCTGATGTTGTGTAGCCGAAGCTTGTTTTCCTTCATCATTATATTGAAGATTTTAATGATGTCATCATCATTGAAGGAGAAGGTACCTTTTGGTTTTTGGGTTTCCAATGCCTGAGTCTTACGGTTATCAGGGAAGATGGTCATCGTTGCATCATCTTTGGACTCAAAGGGAATTCTACCCCCAGCTTTGGATGCTGCCCTATTTTGTCGAGGTAGACTACCCCCAGACATGTCATGGCGTTTGTCCACAGAAGTTGATTTAGAAGGACCTGCCTCTGGTATTGCAGGATAAGACTCTGGAGGTTTGGAGTTTGCGAGAGATGCGGTGTACCCTAACCCAAAACGAGTTCGTTGACAGTAGTGATCACCATGCAACGGTATTCGTCTGCCTTTTCCATAATTGAGTCTTTGCTTCAATTTAAAATCATAACCCATGCTTTATATAATCTTTAAAGCTTGTGGGCTATATCTGTGGATTTACATTCTTCCAACATCATACTTGTGAGAATCTTCTTGTACAATCGATCTATTATGTATTCGACCGAAGATTATTTGATGCTGATCGTTGCAAGTAGGTAGGACAATAAAGATAGATTCTTCATGTGGCCCATCTGTCATGACGACATTAGATGTCGATGTTACGTCCCACATAATTTCCCTACGTTTGGTAGTTAGGGGCATTAAATCTTGATTTTGACCCTTGTCTTTGCGTTTCTGGATCAAGAAATCACGCAAATCAGGAAGATTACCATAAGAAGAGGAAGGCTTATTCCGCCTTTTTACATCAGTGGGAAGGTATAGATTAGGGACCATAACCCTTTCCCTACCATAGGAATATAGCAGTTCAGCCATGTGAGTAGCACATGATCCATGAGGAGCATATCTTCTCATAAAATGGGTCTTCTTTTCACGAATAGACCTATCCTGGCATAATCTGGAGTTCAGCATAGGTCCACATGAAACAGGAAAGGTCCGCGTAATCTGAAGAGTGGGCAAATTCTTCTCTTAGTGGCGTACAAGCCTAGAGATCGGGCGATTCGCCACTTGTTTTTCCTTGATATGATCCAAGGGTCCATCTGCCTCCTTGTAGATAGGAGATGCATTTTTACACGCAAGGCACGTTTGAAATTTTTGAATTGGCACTAAGGCCTTGTCAGAAATTATGTCTGCCACGTCATAGACGGGAGACGAAGTTTTATGCGCAGTGCGCGTTTGAAATTTCTGATTTGGCACTGAGGCCTTGTCAAAAATTTTGTCTGCCACGTCACAGACGGAAGACAAAATTTTACGCCCAGGGCACGTTTGAAATTTCTGATTTGGCACTGAGGCCTTGTCAGAAATTTGGTTTGCCACATCACAGACAGGAGACAGATTTTTACGCCCGGAGCGTATAGGTTGTGATGTCACAACTTTATTGGTCGGAGAGAGAGAGCCTACAGGAAGGGTAGAGGATGTCTGGGGCATCCATACTTTATGCAACTTCCTGTTGTCCTGGACAAAGAGGGAATGAGAGCTACCCCTTGCTCGAAGCATGTCTTCATAAGCCGATTGGTCGAATTGGATGACCAAAGTCTTCTTCATTGATCCGACGGATACAGCATCGTGTTGAGCAATGGCTTTCTCGTCAGATGAGAAAGTAGTCCCCAACAGAGTCGCCATCTTGTGTTTGATAATAAACGAAAGAAATCGAGAGTAGGTTTATACGAAACCCTTTCTTTGTTTACAAACAAGAAAAAAGTACAATTAATCCTATACGAGGATGTTAAGTACAAAAAAATGATACTGGGGAAATATTGCTATAGGAGTCTGATCTGCGGTCGATCACTTTTTCCCTTGGACCACACGATGACGAAGAAGTGCTGTAGAAGAAGAAGAAGCTTCAAAGATTGCAGGAGGGATTGAACTCTCGTTGCCGAAGTAATTAATCAACACTCTCTATGTGTACCCTCTCTGATCTCCTCTGATTCCGATCTCTCTTTTCTCTCCGATCCTTTTCTTCTCGTTCTCTTGTGACCGAAAGTCTCTATTTATATAGACCAGTCACAGTAACTGACCAATCAGCGTAAAAGCCAATTAGTGGAGAGAGTTGTACCTTTTACGTGGCGGTTATAATAACTGCTACCCACGTCTGAAAGATTTCCTGAATCCGCGTGTGATGCATGTCCCATTATGAGGTAACGCGTATAACTGTTTCTCGAAGACCACGGCATGCAAGCCACGTAGGTAACTGTCCCTCGCGTAAAGATAGCTGGCATAAAAGCCAAATAACTGTCTCATTGGCATAAAAGCCAAATAGTTATCTTGTTGGCGTAAAAGCCAAATAGTTGTCCTATTGGGGTAAAAGCCCAGTAGCTGTCTTGTTGGCGTAAAAGCCAAATAACTGTCTTATTGGCGTAAAAACCAAATTCTGCGTAAAGCTTGATGATGCATAGGTAGGTAACCAGCGTAAACTAGCCAATTATTCTTCCTAACTGAGGTCTTGAGCGTATTCTGGACCAAATAGCCTTATCACGTACCTTTGCAAATATAGCCTGAGTTAGCGTATTTCTAGGAGATAGCATACCGCGTGCTCCTATAGTTGAAAATAGCCTGGTTTGGCGTAATATGCAGAGATAGTACATAAGCATATTAGCTCTAATTTTAGCTCTTCCAGTCATTAAAAGTAGAACCAAATCTCGTGCATTAAATGTAGAGATTTGCCCCCATCTCGTGCATTAACTGCAGAGGCGTGCCTCGAGTTCTGTATGAAGAATAGCTTTTGACGTGGCATTTGGATTCATCGCATCTCGAGCGTAAAAGCTCATTTCTGCCTGTATAAAATAGGCAGCGTATTCCTTGAATGCATAAGAACGACTTGTATCAAGGATATGCTACTAAACGACAGTCTGGGGCTCTGTGCAGCATGATCATTACAGCCGTCCTCTCGATCGTCGTGTAATACTCTTTGTCAGGAGTCAGGTTCACTGTTCTGTCTGACAGGTTCATTCGAGGAATACGAAGAGTTCCTCGTACAACTTCTCGCTGCATTAAAAGCACACTTAGTTTATGCCGGAGTGTAGCAACCTTTTTACGCCAAAACAAGCTTGAAGTGCTGCTTTACGCGGGCAACACTGAAGTCTTATTTTACGCGTATGGTTCTGAAGCTTCTGTTTTACGCGTACTTTATGTATGTTTGGGGGGTTTTATGCGTATAATTCCCCAGTGTATTTTTCATGCTTCTACAGACCCTTCCTCTCTCTTTGACGAATCGCCATATAAAATTATTGATTATCTCGAGCAAAGGAAGCTATGATATCCTTCCATGATCCATCATTGTAGAGGATATTTGCTCGAAGATGCCTCTTTTTTTGGCTCCTTATATGCTAGAAGAGCATGATCTTCTTCTTCCTCAGGTCAGCCCAATGAAACTCAGCAACCATCTTCGTGGTGAAGGAAGTATGGAAAAACAGGTTCACTCGCTTGCCTTTATATAGGCAGAAGAGAACATACCAAATTCCAACAACTTCCTAAATATCTTCGAAAAATTGGCCTCGCAGAATGAGTTAAATTTGACCGTTTCATGCTTCATTCAAAGTATTTCAAATTATGAGGAATTTGAAAACTTTGAAGGGGTTCTTGTATAAGCATAAAATACGCTGGGGAATTATACGCGTAAAACTCCCAACATACATGAAGTTTGCATAAAATAGAGCTTCAGCACTGTGTGGCATAAAAATATGACTTCAGAGCTATACGCGTAAAATAGAGCTTCAGCTCTGTGTGGCGTAAAATATGGCTTCAGAACAGCCTGCGTAAAGTAGCACTCAAAGGGTGTCCTAGCGTAAAAGGTTGCTTTACCTCTCTCCGGCGTAAAATACGTTTGCTTTTAATGCGGCGTAAAGTTTACGAGGAACTCTTCATATTCCTCGAATTAATCTGTCGGACATAACAGTGAACCCGACTCCTGACAAAAGTACTGCACGACGATCGAGAGAACGGCTGTAATGATGATTCTACACAGAGGCCCAGGCTGTCGTTTAGTGACATATCCTTGATACAAGTCGTTTTTACGCATTCAAGGAATACGCTGCCTATTTTACACAGGCAGAGATGAGTTTTTACGCTCGAGATAAGACGAAATCAAATGTTACGTCAAAAGCTATCTCTCGTATAGAGCTCGAGACATATCTCTACATTTAATGCACCAGATGGGGACAGATCTCTGCATTTAATACACAAGATTTTATTCTATTTTTAAAGGACTGGGAGGGCTAAAATTGTGACTAATACGTTCACATCACCATCCTTGCATGTTACGCCAACCAGGCTATTTTTAACTATAGGAGTACGCCGTATGCTGTCTTCTCGAAATACGCCAACTCAGGCTATATTTGCAAAGGTACGTGATAAGGCTATTTAGCCCAGAATATGCTCAAGACCTCAGTCAGGAAGGATAATTGGTTAGTTTTACGCAGGTTTTCTATTATTCATGCAATATCAAGCTTTACGCAAAATTTGGCTTTTACGCCAACAAGATAGCTATTTGGCTTTTACGCCAACAAGACAGTTATTTTGCTTTTATGCCAACTATCTTTACGCGAGGGGCAGTTGCCTACGTGGCTTGCATGTCATGATATTTGAGGAGCGATTATACGCGTTACCTCATAATGGGACACGTGTCATACACGAATTCAGGAGATCATTCAAATGTGGGTAGTAGTTATTATAACCGCCGCATAAAGGGTGCAACTCTCTTCACAGTTTGGCTTCTATGCCGACTGGACAGTTATTGTGACTGATCTCTATAAAGAGAGACCTCCGGTCACAGGAGAGAGGGGTCGGAAAGAAAAGATAAAGATCAAGGATCAGATCGAAAAAGGAGCAGAGAGCACAAACAGAGAGTGTCGATTGACAACTTCGATAACGAAAATTTAATCCCACTTGCAATCTTTAAAGCTTCTTCTTCTTCTACAACACTTCTTCATCATCGTGTGGTCCAAGGGACAAAGTGATCGACAGTAGATCAGACTCCTATAGCAATTTTTCTCCAGAATTATTTTTTTGTACATGACATCCTCGTATAGGATTAATTGTACTCTTTTTTCTTGTTTGTAAACAAAGAAAGGGTTTCGTATAAACCTAGTTTTATTCTTTTGTTTATCATCAAATACACGTCTTTAGTGGTAGCCCATACAGGTCCAAAGTCGCAATTAGAGTGATATCGTAGTAGTGCTCACCTAAAGTACTGCTATGAGCATGCTTTATGATATAGGATTTAGGATAAGAATATACTCAATCAAAACTAGGAAACAATTCTAAATATCTATTTTCTATCCTTATCTATTGAATGTTCTTTACTTTGAATAATTATGTCCATCTTTGATGATATGGTATCATACTCAATATTGATTCATTTGGTCAATCTATCTTCAGGATGCCACCGGAGACGCGTTCCAAGCGCTCAGGAGCAATATTAGTGTGGTCGATCACTTTGTCACGACCTGCAGCCAGATATTCGGGCATGAGTACGTGGGTATGCCCAGCCTATGCCACAATATCGATGGTAGAACGCTGTTTGGGTCAATTCTATTATCTAAGCGTCTCAACAATATATATATGGTACCTGTCAATCATCTCAACTCCAAAAGGAGGAACAAAATGGTATCCAAAAAATGTAACTATACTCAATCATAATGCAAACTAAGGATGATAAAGCACGAATGAAATAACGAAGAAAAGAAAGAAAATACAATCCACAAGTCTGAAATAATATACATGCCTTTAATCTCAAAAAAAGTCTAATACAAGTCCACCAAAACATAAACTAAACCTCCTCAGGCTTTGGAACTAAGTCATCCTGGTCTATAGGAGTATCATCTAATAGAACATTATCCTACGGCCCGTAGAATGTAGGACACTGATAATAGAAAAGAATACAATCAGGATTGGAGCAAAGTACATACCTCTGAAAGCAGTTTCAAATACATAATCAAGCATATAAAACAGATAATAGAAAAAAATACAAGATAAATAATTAGCAAAATAAAATAAACTAGAGAGAACAGGTAATGTACTGGAATGAGGAACAAGCAATATAAATATCTACAATATAAAAGAATAACTAAAATCTACCTAATGTGCCTCAAAATATAAGTTTATTAAGTGATCGGTTTAGGTTGAACACGAATACAATAAGGCAACTCGATTACAAGTGTGGTAGGTAATCGACATGTACACGAATACACTGGGATTTGATCACATAATCAACTCCTACTCCCCATTCCCAACTAATACCAATGGATCCAATCATGACACGTTATGAAAACGAATATGGGCATACTGAACACGAGCAGTGTGTGAACACGAATAAGCACACTGATCACGAGCAGTGTGTGAATACGAAATATAATAAATCAATACCCAATACACACGATAAAATACATGTGAAGGAGTACTTGCTGAATCTAGTAGGGGATAACATCTCTTAACAGGATCCATGTAGTACCAGTCCAAGAAACTATTGTATCAGAATCAAGTATACAGTTCTAGAACATGAGATATATACACTATTATGAAATAAAACTAACAGAAAAATATACTCGCCTAAGATCCTGAGCAAGGTGTGTCTCTCAATGACCAAGCTAGTGTCACACAGACCTATATATGCTATATTGCATTAATATAAGATTTTAGAATAAAATAAGTTAAACAATATCAATTCTAGGTCATAAAGCCATTTCTAAGTCAAAATAGTCAAACTAAGTCAACTCTATGTCAAACTAGTCAAACTAGCTATTTCTAGGTTGTGTGAGTCCATCTCTAGGATATTAGGTCCATACACTATATCACTAGGCCATACTAGCTAAGCTAAGATATATTAGGATACAAGCAAAATATCGTATCACAAGATACGCAAGTTTTTAGATATAAAAATATTAATTTATATATATACAAGACAATACATATTGTACTCTTAGCTAACTAATGCAAAGTGAAAACCTTGGCTTTGAACCAATGCGCATCTCACCCTCCTATGCAACCATCTCGATGCTCAAAGCCAATACCTTGATTATCCATCAATACCTTGACCATACCTTGGTATCACAAGGTAATTAAAATCTCTAGTAGATAATTAACAACCCAATATACTAAAATATAATTAACATACAAGTACTTATATACGATACTACTATTCTAACTTACCACTAACTAACTAATACTTATATACATATATACATACATACATATAGCTACTAGTCTAACAATACGTATATATATAAATACTAGTTAACAAGCATATATATATCTAACTTACTAGATAACAATGTATATGTAACTATCTAAATAGCAATTTGACTAACTAGTTAAACATATACATATATAATTAACTAGATCAAAATGCAACTAACTAACTAAAATATCCATAAATCCAACTAAACTTCCAATAACTACTACCTAACCCTCTTACCTTGCTGTGTTGCAATGTCTGCTGCTGCTCATGCTGGCTGCTATTGCAACATGCTACATGTCTGGCTGCTGTGCTAGCTGCTTTGCTGTTGATGCTGCAGCATACTGCAGTTGCTCGATCCTACTGCTGTTGCTGTATGCTCTATCATGTTGATGTTGTGCAGTTGTTTCTTTGCTTGCTACCTGCAGTTGCTGTAAACTGCTAATGCTTCTTACATGCTATGGTTGCCCGATTTTCTCACTCTCAAACACATCCACACATACACATCTATGCACTTATATAGATATATCACTAGTTATCAACATCTCTATACATATATATACATATGAATATATACATATAAAAACATATACACATACATTTATACAACTCTCTATGTATACATATATCTCTCTCTCTCTATATATATATATATATATATATATATATATATATATATATATATATATATATATATACTAAGTATATACATAACAACTATACTAGTAAATGTATATCCACTCTCTTATTCTCATGGCCACCAACACCTTCAAATGCAGTATAGACACTCACATAAATATACATACACACACACACACACACACACATATATATATATCATATAATCATTATAATTTAACATACTAATAGATATTACCATGAAAAATTGAATTAAGGTACAATAAAACAAACACGTAGAGTGCACTACACCCGTATCACACTCATTCTATGATACGCTTGCGATATGGCCCCAACACACAACCAAACGTATCCAGAAGGACAGGAGCAAGTCTAAAATCATAATTATGAACAATATGAAAAATAAATTACTCAACTACGAGTCTGTGTCAAAATATGACATGCTTAAACCTCGGTGTCGGAAGAAAACTTCCAAATCAACCCGTATCGCAAAATTGTCGGGATACGGCCTACACGTAACCAATTATGGACACAATAATAGTCACATACAATCAAACAGATGTCAATTTGGTCTAATTAACCTATTGACCAACACAAGATGTGCCAATCTCGGAATTCCTCCAAAATTGACACAAAATACCACATAACTTTCTCTATAGGCCTCCTATGAACCTAATTCCAATTCCTATGGGTAGCCTTAGCATATGGGGTGGTTCCTAATGATTAAATCACAAATCTAGAGTTTAATTAGAGAGAAAAAACTGAATTGTACCTATTGGGAGATAGATTCCTAATAAAATTTCTAAATTGAGTGAAGAGAGCCTCCAACTTGTAGATCCTTGTTCCTCCTTGTAGACCCTTACTTCCTCCTTGTAGACCCTTATTCTAATAGCCTCCAATGAAGAATAGGAAAGAAATTGGGAAGAAATTTGAACAGGAATTGGTGTGGGAATGAAGAATTTGAAAAGAAAAAATTCTAGATCTAGATTTGGATTGGCAAATGAGAAGAGAGAATCTCTCTCCTCCCTATGGTGGCCGGCCCTTGCCCCTCCTCTAAACTACTATATAAAGTCCAAAATACCCCTTGGGGCTTATCATGAAAAAATAATTAAGAAGGGAATGTTCTAGTCTAATTGGTTACACTAATTAATTCATCCTCCTAATGAATGGGCTTACTATTGGGCTCAATTCTAACTAGAATTAATTGTTGGTCCATGGATCTAAACTAAACTAGTTATGTCCACTACACAAGTCCAAAATAAATCTAACATCTATAATAAATAAATAGTATAATAAATAATATTTATAACATGCACAATATTTAATATTAAATATTCTAATAATAGAAATATCCATGCCAATTACCAAACTACCATTAGTTGGAAAAGTGAGAGTGAAAATCCTACCCACCTTAAAAAAAATTGTCCTCGAAATTAACGAAGAAACTAACTACCAAAAATGACACGACCAGTACCCGGATATTCGGGCACTAGTACGTGGTTACACCCAGCCTACGCCGCAACATCGATGGTAGAACGGTGTCTAGGTCATTTCTAACTATCTAACATCTCAATAATATAATATGGTACCTATCAATAATCTCAACTCCAAATGGAGGAACAATATGGTATCTCACAAATATGAATAATCTCAATCACAAAATAAACTAAGGAAGATAAAGCACGAATAGAATAGCGAAGGAATTAATAAGATACAATCCTCAATCTGAAATAATATATAAACTATGAATCTTCTCAAATATAATAGTCTAATACATGCCAACATAAATAACTAGACCTCCTCGAGCTCTTCAACTAAGTCCTCCTGGTCTATAGGAGTATCCTCTATAGGTACGCCGTCCTACGGACCGTAGAATGTGGGACACTACTCTAAAAGCCAGTCATTTGAAAAAAAATATCCAGTCAGGATTGGAGCGAAGTACATATCTCTGAAAGTAATTTCAATAACATAATCGAGCATATAAAACAGATAATAGAAATAAAATACAAGATCACTAAACATATGAATGATGAATAATAAATATACAGTTAATGCACGAGAATATAGAACAATAAGTTCTAAGTTGCAAGAGTCTAACACTATGACACTAAGTCAATGCACTATGAAACTAAGATATACAAGCTAATCTAAGATACTACAAAATACTCAAAAAGCCGTATCCGAAGATACGCAAGTTTCTATATATGAAAATAGTATTTTAGATATATATACAAGTCAATATACATAATACTATAACAAAATAATAAAATATGATACCTTGGCCTTGCACCAATGCGTATCACACCTATCTCGATACCCAAACTCAATACCTTGGGTATCGACCCAATACCTTGGTCTCCCAATGTAATCGAAAATCTCTATATAGCTAATACCCAATCAACTATATGCTAACATATACTAAGTACTACAATATAATACAATACCTAGATACTAACTATAATACAATATCAACTAATACAAATATATATTTATTTATGTAGCTAACTATTTACTAACATACTAACATATATATATACCTACACTAATATACATGGATACTAACTAGCTATTACCTAATCTATACATAACATATATATGTTTATATAGCATATATAACTAATTAATAGCTATCTTTGATACAAAACTAACGTACTAACTGATACACTGATACCTGACTGAGCCTCACTGATACGCAAAACACAACTGAACCAAATACCTGATACCTTGATACTGTACACTGAGCCTTTCTGAAACTGATGCTGCACATGCTGTGCAGTTTTCCCAAGCCTCTGTACATTGCACGAGCACGGTGCTCCCTGCAGTTCCATGCCCGAACTGGTGCTGCAGTTAGCTACTTTGTTGTGCAGAGCACTGCTCTCTTCCTGCTGCAGTTAGCTATTTGACTTCCCTGTTCAGGCTCTTCCTGAACTTCCTAGCTTTCCCTCTGGGTTCTGTCCCTCCATAAAGTGACCTAATCTGCAATACTCCGTCGCATACTCATCCACCGTCATACGTCCCTGAATAAGGTACTGGAATTGGCTCTCTAGAGATGTCAGAGCCACATCTGGAAAAAATTTCCTTGAATAGCTCTTTGAAAGCTTTCTAAGTAAGTCCTGATACTATGATTCTGGGGTCCATCCTGAACCAAGTCAACGTAATATCGAACATCGTGCTCCCCGTGGCCTCTATCTGCAACCTCTCTGGAATTTGCTCCAGCCGCAGGTTCTGCTCAATGTCTTCTATCTAATCAGCAACATAAAGGATTCCTTCTGTGCTTTTAAAGTCCTTCGGCCCCATCCTCTTGAAGTCTATGATGGTACCCGGCCTTAGCTGTTATGGGGTAAAAGGAGGTGGTGCCATCTGTGGCAGGACAAATACGGCACTCTCAACTGTTGTGAGCATAATCTGGTGACCATTCTTAATGCTCTGCCTTATGACCTCTGACTGACATTGTTGTGCCTTCATAATCTGCTGAAAGTGTGCAAACATCTACGTCTGATCGACTACGGATGGTGGGGATGGAAGATCCCCAAAAACTGTCGGCAATGTCCCCTACACCGAGGTGGAGTACCTACGAAATCTGTGTAGAAGCATGAAAAATACGGTGTAGAATTATACGCAGTATTTCAGTGCTGAGTGGCTTAAGACGTGACTTCAGAGCCATCAGCGTACAACAAGAGCTTTATCGCTAGTATAGCATAAAATATAAGCTCCAGGACAATCCGCGTAATACAGTATTTCCAGGCTGCTTCAGCGTAAAAGGGTTGTTACATCGCCACTTTGGCGTAAAACCTACTCGCTTTTAATGCGGTGGGAAGTTGTACGGGGAATACTTCATATTCCTCGAATGAATCAGTCAGATCATACAGTGAACCTGACTCTTGATAATGAGTACTGCACAGCTATCCAGACGACAGCTGTAATGATGGTGCGGCACAAAGACCCAAACCGTCATTTAGTGACGTTTCCCTGATACAAAAGTGCTTTTACGCAAACAAGAGAATACGCTGCCTAGTTTTACACAGGCAGATGTGAGCTTTTACGCTCAGCAGAAGACAAAACGAACTACCACGTTAAAATCTACTCTTCGTACAAAGCTCGAGGCACGTCTCTGCATTTAATGCACAGAATGGTGGCAGATCTTCGTACAGAGCTCGAGACACGTCTCTGCATTTAATGCTCAGAATGGTGGCAGATCTCTGCATTAAATACACGAGATTTGGTTATATTTTCAAAGACTAGGCAAGCCATAATTACGGCTAATACGTCCACATCATCACCTCTGCATTTTACGCCATCATGTTATTTTCAGCTATAGGAGCACGCTGTACGCTATCTCCTTGAAATACGCCTTCGGGCTATTTTTAGTTATAAGGAGCACGCTATACGCTATCTCCTTGAAATACGCCAACTCAGGTTATATTTGTATTTGTGCGTGATAAGGCTACTTGGTCCAGAATACGCTCAAGGCCTCAATCAAAGAAGGAGGATCGGCTATCTTTTATGCTAGCTACCTATCCATGCAGCATCAGGCTTCTACGCCTACAAGACTTCTACGCCTATTTGGCTTCTACGCCAACCTGACAACTATTTGGCTTCTATGCCATGGGGACAGTTATTGGCTTCTACACCAACCTTTTCTACGCAAGGGGCAGTTACCTACGTGGCTCGCATGCCGTGATCTTCGCAACAGTTATATTCATTATCTCTTAATGGGATAAGCGTCACACACTTATTCAGAAGATCATTTATACGTGGGTGGCAGTTATTATAACTGTCGCATAAAAAGTGCCATACTCTCCACTATCCGGCTTCTACGCTGACTGGACGGTTACTGTCATTAAAATCCTATAAATAGAGACCTCTATTGACAGAGGTCCAAGTTGGGATAAGGTCTAACAAAGGTCGGAAAAAGTTCAAAGAAATCGAAGAACAGAGAGAGAAGAGCTCAGACAGAGAGTAGCGATCGATAATTTTGGCATCGAGCATCCACTCCCTCTTGCAATCTTTGAAGCATCTCCTTCTTCTACAGCACTTCTTCATCATCGTGTGGTCCAAGGGACAAAGTGATCGACTGCAGATCAGACTCCTATCGTAATATTTACCTAGATTAAAATTTATACTTAACATCCTCGTATAGGATTAATAGTACTTCTTGTTTGTAAACCTAAGAAAGGATTTTGTATAAACCTAGTTTTCTTTTTTTCGTTTATTATTAAATAATCTGCTGCAGAAATGCCTACTTGGATCGGTGAATCCAACCTCTGGAGTGTAGCTGCTGGAACAACGTCTGATGGTACTACCCTCATAGGCGACGAAGTTGTCATGACCCACACCCGGTGTAAGGGTACAAGTCGGAAACAACGCCCAGCCTACGCCATAAAATCGGCGGTAGAACGCTGTCTGGGTAATCTATCTAACAATATAACCACCAACAATGATAATATACTCAATCACAGATCTAAGATAGAAATGAGCACGAATCAGATAAAAGAAAAGAAAAGTCACATACGACTCATGAGTTTAAAATAATACATCAATGAGTCTGAAAGAATACTAACAAATAAGCTGGAGACAAATCCAGAACAAGAATACTAACAAGCTACTAAACTCGGGTCATCTGTCTCAGTTGGGATAAGTCTCTCATGAACCAGGATCTCAGACTCTATACTCACAATATCCTGAGGTCCATAATGTGTAGGATATCAGTCCTCAGTGTCATATGGGAAAAATATATCTAGTTAGGAAAGGAGCAGAGTATATCTCTAATAGCAGTTCTAATCAATGATAAAAACTATATAACAGTAAATAGATGTGAATATTCAAGATGCACAATAGATACGAGAGATATATATACAATAAGGAAATACTAGAATAAATAAAATAATAAGCAATATGTCTATGAACAAGAATACTAATATCTAAGTGTGTGAGTACTAGCTTTAACATGTGATCGACTTGGGAACATGATAAAAGATATATGGCCTGGCTAATCATACGTGTGGTATATGATTAACACTATTTAATACAAGACTTGATACAAGGAGGGTATGATCACATATCTACACTAAAATACTCCCTACCCTCGACTGGTATAATAAATACAACCATGGTACGCTATGGCAGGAGATTCCCCAAGAAGATAGCTAGTCTTTCCGAGAATCAGTGTCTATACATGTACAAGATAATCAATAAAATAAGGCTTGCACAAGATACACCATATACCAAGGAATAACATCTCATGACGAGATCCGGATATACTAATCCGTGTAACCATCGTGTCAACAGAACAAGGATATCTACACTAGATACAATGAACATAGATGATATCATAAATGAAAAACTATCAAAGAATATACTCGCTTGAAGTCCAATGAATAGTCTCACCGATGTCTGACACAGTGCCTCGAAGACCTAGATATGGAATACAACATCAATACAAGATTTCGAAAAGAAAATAAGTCAAACTAATCAACTTCTAGGCCAACGAGTCAATTCTAAGTCAAAAGTCAAACTAGGTCAACTCTAAGTCAACTATGGTCAACTATAGTTAAACTAGGTGAACTCTTAAATTTTAGGATACCGTATCTCCAGATACGTAAATCCATAGATAAAACATCAATATATAAGTCAAACAATTATTAATAATATAGAATCCTAATTACAAACATTAAATAGGTACCGTGGTTTTGAACCAACTTGGTATCACAACATAAAACCATAATCTTAATACCCCAAAGCCAATACCTTGGGTATCGCTAATTACCTTGGTACTTACTTTGGTTTCTAAAGGTAATACCTAAATACTAGTTATACTATCTACCCGTAGATATATACATATACTACAATAATTATTATACATATAGTATATATTAAATACTATTAGCAAATATAAATATATTTATATATTTCAAATACCATATACATATATATATGTATATATATATATATAATATCTAGTATATAAAACTGCCAAACGGTCGCTGAAGACTCTGCCCGTTGTCGCTGAAGGCTGCTGTTGAAATTGATTTTTTGTTATTTTAGTGACAGTTTTCTGCAACTGTCACTAAAACTGTCACTAAAACATCTGATATGCTGCTGTGTTACTGCTGCCGTGACGGTTGCTGTTCCGACGGTTCCTACTGTCGCTAAAGCTCCTGTTCTCCCCCTCTCATATATAATGCATATATATATATATATAATGCATATATATATATATATATATATATATATATATATATATATATATAATGCATATATATATATATATAATCAATATAAATATATATATATATATATATATATATATATATATATAACACCCATAAATAGATACTAAAATACATATAACTATAATATATAACACTATGACTATATAACATATATATAACTTACATACACCTCCACATATATATGTACATATTAAATACATATGACAATAGCATACATATGTATAGTAATATATACATATATAACAACAAATATATGTATACGTATATATAATCATACACAAAATGAATGCATATATCATATAAGTAGGTATATAACTGCATATATATATATACACACACATATATATATATATATATATATATATATATATATATATATATATATATATATATATATATATATATATATATAGTTCTTACCTATGTAGAATAATAGCTACATAAAAATATATACACCTAGATATAATAGATACATAGATCTAAGACACAATAATACATAAATATTGTCACAACAATATATATATATATATATATATATATATATATATACAATATATAATTATACTTCTCCAAGAATAAGAATACAAGAGAATTAGATCTATAATTAAATTGCACACACATGGAATGTATCACCCCGTATCCCACTAGATATAGGATACGCTTACGACACGAGTCCACCACACATCCAAACGTACCCCGAAGGACACGAACAAGTCATATTTATTATTTATGAATAATATGAAGAGTCAAATACAAATCTACGTGTCCGTGTTAAAATATGACATGTACAAAGTCTCGTGTCGGAGGAAAAATCCCCAAATCAACATATATCACCAAATTATTGGGATACGACCTACACGTACCCAATTGTGGACATGACACTAGCTCCAAACCCACAAGCACAAGCCAAATTGATATATAGGACCAATTGACGTACACAACAATTGTCAATCTCGAAATTCTCCTAAAATTTACACAAAAAGTACCATAACTTTCTCAATAGGCCTCATATGAACACCAAACCAAATCCTATGTGTATCCTATGCATATGGGTTGATTTTTCATTGTTAAATCTCAGATTTTGAACCTAAATTAAGGGGAAAAACTAAATTATACCTATTAGGAGATGGATTACCAATGCAACCTCCAAATGTGATAAAATTGCCTCCAATTTGTAGATCCTTGCTCCTCTTTGTAGATCCTTGCTTACTCCTTCTAGATCCTTGCTCCACTAGTCTCCAATGGTAATTTAGGAAGGAATTGGAATAAAATCTGGTAGAAAAATGAAGTAGGAATGAAGGAATTTGGTTGAGAGAAATTCTAGATCTAGTTTTGAAATAAAAAAAAGGAGAGAGAATTTTTCCCCCTCTGTCATGACCCGCACCCGGTATATGGGCACGAGAGCGTGGGTACGTCCAGCCTATGCCGCAGCATCGGCGGTAGAACGCTGTCAAGGTCTTGATACTATCTAGCTAATCTCACACAAGCATCCAATCTCCATAAGGAGGCACGGATGACACAAATAAAATGAACACATACTCAATCACAGGATTACAGCACGATAAGATATCGAACAAAAATTAAATACAACACAAGTCAAAAAGTAATAATCAACTTAACAAATTATCCAAGTCTCATCAAAATGCCGGAGACAAATCCGGTACCAAAAAGTCTGCTAAAAGAACTAACTAGATGAATTAGTGATTCCGGCTAGACCTCCCGAATTCACAACTAACTACTAATCCCAAGTTGCAGCTACTCACCATATGGTCCATAAAGTGTCGGACACCGATCCTCTAAGGCATAGTCTGGAAAAATATTTCCAGTCAGGAAGGAGCAAAGTAAAAATCTCAAATAACAGTTCCATTTAATTGATAAGGACTATAAAGCAATAAACATGTGATGCTAGCTACTGAGAAGACAGTAAAATAAATGCAATGGCAATTAAAAATAGACAGGCAATAGGCAATATGATACAGTCAGTGCATGTATGAAAATAAAAAGAACAAGGAACAGTATCATATACCGGTGATGTAGTATATGATTTAAAATAGGGAACTGTAATCTATTCTAAGTATTTGAAATAGTAGTTTCAAAATGTGATCGGCTTGGGAACATGTACGATAGCTATAGGGCCTGGCTAATCATGAGTGAAGAGCATGAATAACACTTACATTGTTCTATACTGTATAAAGGGTATGATCATATTTCTTACTAACTACTTCCCCGCCCCCAACTAGTACTGTGGATCCAACCATGACACGTCACGATACACGAGCAAGTCCAATCTATCATGTACGATGTCTAATATACATGTCGTGTACAATGTCAATACGATAATCAATGTAACATCTCATGACTGCAGATCCAAGCTATACTAGTCCGTGTAACACAGTGTCAAGGATTCAGATGTAATATTTCATGATTATTGAACTTATAGAAATTATCAAGGAATTGGAAATTATCAGAGAATGTACTTGCCTTGGGTCCTTAGCTGGTAATTATTGATGTCCTGTCCCAGAATATCCCCTGGGTGAAGCAACAGTCCTAAAAACATATCACAATAATACTTGTATCAGGTGCTACCCTAACAAACAGTCTATAAACACTGGCCTCAGGGCCATGCCAGGCAGGGCACTAGTCAACTAGGGTCATCTAGTAGGGATACATATATACATATTATATTATACCAAAATAGTACGTATACTATTACATTTTATATACCAAAAATACGTATATATATCATATATGTGCAAAAGTACATTTTTAGAATATACATATATATATATTGTCAACATCATTCCTAAACATACTAATATTAATTCACCAAATTAATTTTATACCATATAAAAATATCCAATATATATACATATACATATGCATTAATTAAATACGTATTTATACAATTAATTATACATACTTAATTATACAATTTATTTAAATACATACTATACTCATACAATTAAATAAAAATAAATAATATGCATATTCATATTTGAATACATACATTACCAAAGTATTTATATACTATACATACATGCATATTAAACATTAATTAAATAAATAATATACATATACATATATGAATTTATACTCATACGTATATACATATATTTCTACAAATTAATTATATACATACAAATACATATACATTAGATACTTACATACATACATACATTAACATATATTATACCAATTTAAATTAAAACATACACATACTAAATACGTATTTATATATATACCAAGTAGATTAGATATATACATACACATATATTAAATACACATATTACATTATACTAAGGTATATATATATATACTATACTTATACATGTATTAAACATTAATTAAATATATACTATACATATATGTATATAGTATAAATTAAATAAATACTATACATATACATGTATTAGTATATACATAAACGTATATACGTATGTATATATATACATATATATATATATATATATATATACAAGAAGAAGGAAGAGGGAGAGGAGAAGGGGAGCTCACAGAGGCTTGGCCGGAAATGGAGGAGCTTGGAGGGCTGGCTGACCGGACAGCAGGGTGGTTGGAGCAGCCAGCGAGGTCGCCTGGCCGAAGTAGGCAGCAAGGGCTGCGGGGCGCTGCTGTGGAGGCAGCAGGCGGGGCTGCACCGGAGTCGGGGAGTTGCAGCGGGAAGCTCGGAAAGTGCAGGGAGGAATGGGAGGTGGTGAGGTTTCTGTCACGACCCGCACCCGGTTTAGGGGCACAAGTGCGTGGGTACGTCCAGCCTACGCCGCAGCATCGGCGGTAGAACGCTGTCTAGATTTTGATTCTATCTAGCCAATCTCACACAAGCATCAAATCTTCATAAGGAGGTACGGATAACACAATAAAATGAACACATACTCAATCACAGGATTACAGCACGATAAGATTTTGAACAAAAATTAAAAATTAAACACAACACAAGTCAACAAGTAATATTCTAACTCAACAATATCCAAGAATCATCAAATGCCGGAGACAAATCCGGTACCAAATAGTCTACTTAAAGAACTAACAATAAATAATAATTCCGGCTGGGCCTTCCAGAATCACAACTAAACTACCAAGTCTGCAGCTACTCACCATAGGGTCCATAAAGTGTCGGACAGCGGTCCTCTAAGGCATAGTCTGGAAAAATATTTCCAGTCAGGAAGGAGCAAAGCAACACTCTCAAATAACAGTTCCATTAATTGATAATGTCTATAATACAATAAAATATGTCATGCTAGCTACTGAGAAGACAGTGAAATAAATGCAATGGCAATTTAAGAGAGACAGGCAATGTAAAGAAAGACAGGCAATAGGCAATATGATACAGTCAGTGCATGTATGGAAATAAAAAGAACAAGGAACAGTATCATATACGGGTGATGTAGTATATGATTTAAAATAGGGAACTGTAATCTATTCTAAGTGTTTTGAAATAGTAGTTTCAAAATGTGATCGGCTTGGGAACATGTACGATTGCTACAGTCTGGCTAATCATACGTGGGGGTATGATTAACACCAATAATATTTAATTATACAATGGGTATTTGATCACATCTCTCACTAGCAAATTCCCCGCCCCCAACTAGTACTGTGGATCCAATCATGATACGTCACGAATACACGAACATTGTCTAATATATTATGTACAATGTCTAATTATCAATGTCTAATGTCAATGTCAATGTCAATGTCAATATCGTGTATAATGTCAATACAAAAATCAAGGTAACATCTCATGACTGCAGATCCAAGCTATACTAGTCCGTGTAGCACAGTGTCAAGGATTCAGATGTAACATTTTATGAGTGTTGAACTTATAGAAATTATCAAGAATTGGAAATTATCAGAGAATGTACTTGCCTTGAGTCCTTAGCTGGTAATTATGGATGTCATGTTCCAGAATATCGCCTGGGTGAAACAACAGTCCTATAAACATGTCACAAACAAACCACATTTGCATCAGATGCTACGCTAACACACAGTCTATAAACACTGGCCTCAGGGCCATGTCAGGCAGGGCACTAGTCAACTAGGGTCACCTAGTAGATAGATACGTAAATAACATATGTACTTACAATATATCTATATATATCAAATTAAATACATATGCAATATATATATATATATATATATATTAAAATATACTAAGGGTTTATACAAAATATATCTACACATACGAATTAACAAAATACATACATAGACTAATTACATATATATACTCATATATACCAATTAAAATATACAGTACTATATACAGGTAAATATACCAATTAAAATATATATATTGAAAATATGCTAAGTATATATATATATAAAATACATATATGGAACACGTATTTATATATATCAATCATATATATATAGAAAATATATTAAAATACATATACTAATTTTTCACATTAATTAAATATATAAATACTTTACATTAACTATATATACATATACATTGATTAAATATACACAATTACATATACATTACACATTATATTAAAATACACATATTACATATTACTAATACATTAATTATATTAACATACTAATACATTATGTATACATATATATATATATATATATATATATATATATATATATATATATATATAAAGAAGGAGGGAGAGGAAGAAGAAAGAACTTACAGTGAGTTGGGGGCTTGGCCGGCCGGACAGAGGGGGAAGCCGCTGGCCTGCCGGAGTCGACTGATGGTGGTGGTGGAAAACACAGCAGGGAGGAGGATGGCCGGACTGGAGTTGATCCGAGGGAGGAAGAGTGGAGGTGGTGATAGATGACGATGGTGGTGGTAATAGTTGGTGAGGGTGGTGGTGTTTGGAGAACCGGCAGAGAGAGGTTGCAGCCGCCGGACTGAACGCCGGAGGGAGTCGGGGCCGGAGTACACAGAGGATGGTTGGACTGGCTGTCGGGGAAGGGACAGCAGCGGGGAGTGGCCGACGGGGAGTTGCAGACGGATGCGGCTCGCCGTGGTCGGGGACAGCCAGCGGGAGGGAAGGAGATGGGAGGAGGAGTTCTTGAAGCGTCGGCGCCGGAGTAACCAGCAGGATGCAGTGGAGGAGATGCAGCGGGGAGGGGCTCGGCTTGACTGATCCACCGGAGAAGGAGAGGGCCGCCTGGAGGGAGGTCTGGAGAAGTCGGCTCCGTCTGCCGAGGGTGGGGATTTGGTGACAGTGAGGGAAGGGGTGATGAATAGTGTTCCCCCTCCCTTTCAAATTTTGAAATCAATGAAAGAGAAAAAGGAAGAAGAAGAAGAAGAAGAAGAAGAAGAAGAAGAAAAGAAGAAAAGAAAAAGAAGGAGGCTACGGTTTGGTGTTGAGGATGGAGGAGAGAGAGAGGTGGGGGAAAACCTAGGTTGTCTAGGGATTAGGGTTTGAGGGTACACGATATTAAATAGGGAGAGAGAGGGTGTGAATGAAGGGTTGTGATTGACCCCCTTTAAATGAGGGGTCCAGATTTGTCATGAAGAAATGTTCATGTGGGGAAAAATGCAATTTGGTCCACAAGTAAATAACCTTTCCATTTGGTCTTGGACAATGGGGTGATGACACCTACAATTGAATAATTGCAACTTAGCCCCTTAAATTCGGGAAATTGCACAAACACATAAAATGGCAAAAATTTGGCGGGCGATTCGGTGTCCGGTGTTTTGTAGTGTCAGGGGACGCTGTATGTTTGGTGTGGGCTCAATTAGCAGGGCA
Organism: Iris macrosiphon; assembly: GCA_036927795.1. Lineage (NCBI taxonomy): Eukaryota > Viridiplantae > Streptophyta > Magnoliopsida > Asparagales > Iridaceae > Iris > Iris macrosiphon. Next base: position 64,657,164 of record JAYESA010000006.1, on the reverse strand, counting down.
CTGGAATTAAATTGGGATTTCAGAATCAGATAAAATAGTATCCTCAATTTAAATAGAAATAAAATACAAGTTGTGTTCAACAATTAATTATGAGTACATGGAGCCAAAATCAGGTCAGGTCATCAATACCAATAATGAAGAAGACTCAGAACGGAATATTACCCTAATTTGGGCCGCACGAAAAATATGTCAAGATTGCCTCCAATTTCGATTGGAACGCACAACGATACAAAATAGGAATTTATTAAATAACGTCCGCGACGATTTTTGTGCGGCTAGAAATAATGCACAGAGAGCACGATTTATGAGTTGCGAAAATAGCAGAATGGAAGGCGGGCATGTCTAGGGCAAGATTGTGAAATTTATTGGAAGACAAAAGTCTGGATAGTGCTCCAAATATCGAAGCAAAGGCAATGCACAATAATTAATTAAAATACAGTAATTAGTTACAATGTCCAAATATTAAATTCTAGATAAAATAATAAAATCCTGAATTTTATAATTCGGACAGGTGGTCATCTACTGGACTTCTAGGTCTAGTCTGCTAGCTAAAAATAAATGAACACTGCATCTAATACTATATTTAATTACACATCACACATAATTATTCAAAACAATTAATTATCCTGCAATTACTTAATGGTAACTACACTAATATTAAATATTATAAAAAGTTAAAAATACCCCTGTTTTCAGAATGTGGTAGTGACAAGTCTACCCACCTTAAAAGAATTTCGTCCTCGAAATTTAAAATCCTCAAAATAGCGTTTAATCATACACATTATTATTTCCCTCAATTTAAATTCATCAACCACGAATCAATTAATAGTCCACAAGGTCTTTTTCACAATTTGTCAAAAATTCTGATATTATTTCATTCCTGAAAAATCCTCGAAATAAAATCAAAGTCTATTTTTATCAAATATTTCCTTGAAAGTTTTAGTTAATAATTCAATACTCGGAATTTAATATCCACTCCTCAAATTTGATTTAATCAATGCACATATATAATTGTTATCTCGTCCCACAAGTTTTGAATTCAAACATTAGTCTATCAAAAATTGTATTCCTCGATTTCCTCTTTTCTCAAAATAATTAACAATGCGATACTTAAGGATTTTCCAAATGCAACATCCAAATATAACATTTTAAATTTCCATAACTTGCAATCAAATAATTATAGTGATAATCTCTCTAAATTTCCTCAAATTCTAATGATAACCTCAATCATATCACATCCTTCCTGGAATTAATACATCATAAATTCCATCATGTTAAATTCTTGACCCTTTATTTAAATCAATGTTTATCCTCGAATTTTTTTTATTTTTTTTTAAAATCCTCGATTGTTTTATGTATTTATTTACTACCATCAAAATTAAATTCATCAAATCATATAATCATGAACTACTCCATATTGTTATTTCACAATATTTTTCAAAATTCTATAAATATCATATCCCTAAAATCTTTAAATATAAAATCAAATCCCATTCTTATCACAATATCCTCCAAAATTTTAAGTTAATAACGAAATACAAGAATTTAATATTCATCCTCTAATTGAAATCCAATCCATGCATATTTCTAAAATTGAATCTCATCCCAAAATTTGAATTCAACACTAATCCATTTGTGTTCTTATCCCTCGATTTTTTTTTTCTACATAGTATGCAACGATGTAATACTTATGCAACCTCCAATACAATATTCCAGATATAAGTTCATAACTTGCAGTCCAATAAATATATCGATGGCCTTCTTAAAGTCCTCAAATTCAATGATAAATTCAATCATTTCATAATCTTCTTAAAAATTAATGATTTAACAAAACTTTAATTACGCCATATTAAATTCCCAACTCTTTATTTAATTTAATATTTTTTCTCAAAATTTAAGGCACCTTGTCTCTCTTTGTCAAGTCATAACCTCTTCGTTAATCTTTACTACAGTTAAATCCTCAACAATCAAAGTCTAAGAGAATTCTACCTACAACTATACAACATGCAACCTAAGGGAAATATGTATGATCATGGTATCTTTTGTCATGGTATTGCAGTCTCTGTATCAGGGGTGCTACTAACTACACTCTAACAAGAAATCATACATACAACTATTGTACTAAGGAATCAATCAATCAATCAAATAGATAGGAACAGAATAAAGGAAAGAACAGAACCTGCTAACACATTACCTGCAGTATCTCCTATCTCTATCATACACTTAACTCTAGCATATACCTCCTCAAAATCAGATACTCAAATATCAAAAAAATTTAATCACTTTTAAAATCTTTATAGCTTTGACTATGTTTATTTAATTGAATTTGAATCCTCAAAATTTAATAACATAAAATCTCATCTACTTATATACTAATATATCTCTCTCACTATAATATTTTATCCTCAATTAAAATTCCTCAAAATAACCCCTCGAATAAACTTTAAAGAAAAAATGCACACACTTTCCTCAAAGTCAGATGTTCAGAAGCTGAAACAAAAATTTAATCACTTCCAAAAATCCTTACAGCTTGTCTAGGCTCATTGAATCAAATTGAATCCTCAAGCATTTTAATAACATAAAAACCTCAACTCCTTAAAATTCTTAAAATTGTAATTCACTACACTCTTCAAACGATAAAATTGAATCCACAAGTATACATATAAATACTTACAGTCTCTAATACTCAAGGTGCGCACTGATACACCAATTATTTACAACCTCAACTGTGTACGAAAATTGTACTGCCCGAATTATTTGCACTATTGCTTCCAAATGATCATCATCACTGATACTTTTTCTCCTCTATCTATAGTGCCAATACTAACTATAACACACCTATCATAGAACCATTGCTACAAGGCACTACGCTATGGGTATCTCTAGATTAATGCCTACTGCTTACATGTCCAACTAGGAAACACTTACAACTCACAGGCAACACTCAGTCAAACTAATACAAGACACAACCAAAATTGCAAGTCACTAATTATCATACTAACAAGGAATCCTCAAAGAAAATAAGCTCAAAAAGGAACTGGATCAAGGACGGAAGGTATCTTTACTGCTAGTAAAGAAAAGAAGCGATGGAACAAAGTCCTGGAATAACAAAAATAGATAAGTCTTGAGATGATACTTTAAGAACCAATTTAAGATACAACCTGATAATCATACACGTCTGTCAGAAATCATGACACATAGAATCCTCGCCACGCCAGTAAGCATAGATGCGATAAACGACAGGTTTCGTAACTAAGGTAAGCAACCCTATAATCATGTCATCTAGAATCCTCGCCACGCCAACCGGTATGGCTGCGAGAGACCCTAAGTTTCATAACTACAGTATGTACATCCAAGTCAGGTTCCTACGTTCTTGTCACCACAGCTAATATGGCTGCGATAAACTCTAGGTTCCATAACCAAAGTAGACGTTTTACCTTTCCCACTGTCCTCATCAATATATGTCATCAGATGATACCGTAAATTTTAGCCCATAAAATTCATCTTGATATGAAATCAAAACTCAACAACGATACCAAGAATTAAAGTTAACAACTGGTCAACAAGAATCAAACTCAATATCAATAAGTGGGAACGAACGAAAACAAGGAGGAAGGTTTTAAATTGGAATTTATAATGAGATTCTCAAGGGTCGTCCCAGGAATCTCTTAAATAATTTGTGATTGAGTATCCTCTCTCATCCTAGTATCCTATGTCCTAGATCCTATCGCAGGCACGCAGTAGTGTAACAAAGATGCCACACTACCACGACATCGCACAACTCGCGAAGTCAGACCTGCATGGGCCACCACTATAAATGTGTCACGACCCGCACCCGGTTTAGGGGCACAAGTGCGTGGGTACGTCCAGCCTACGCCGCAGCATCGGCGGTAGAACTCTGTCTAGGTTTTGATTCTATCTAGCCAATCTCACACAAGCATCAAATCTCTATAAGGAGGTACGGATAACACAATGAAATGAACACATATCCAATCACAGGATTACAGCACGATAAGATTTCGAACAGAAATTAAAAATTAAACACAACACAAGTCAACAAGTAATATTCTAACTCAACAATATCCAAGAATCATCAAATGCCGGAGACAAATTCGGTACCAAATAGTCTACTTAAAGAACTAACAATAAATAATAATTCCGGCTGGGCCTTCCAGAATCACAACTAAACTACCAAGTCTGCAGCTACTCACCATAGGGTCCATAAAGTGTCGGACAGCGGTCCTCTAAGGCATAGTCTGGAAAAATATTTTCAGTCAGGAAGGAGCAAAGCAACACTCTCAAATAACAGTTCCATTAATTGATAATGTCTATAATACAATAAAACATGTCATGCTAGCTACTGAGAAGACAGTGAAATAAATGCAATGGCAATTTAAGAGAGACAGGCAATGTAAAGAAAGACAGGCAATAGGCAATATGATACAGTCAGTGCATGTATGGAAATAAAAAGAACAAGGAACAGTATCATATACGGGTGATGTAGTATATGATTTAAAATAGGGAACTGTAATCTATTCTAAGTATTTTGAAATAGTAGTTTCGAAATGTGATCGACTTGGGAACATGTACGATTGCTACAGTCTGGCTAATCATACGTGGGGGTATGATTAACACCAATAATATTTAATTATACAATGGGTATTTGATCACATCTCTCACTAGCAATTTCCCCGCCCCCAACTAGTACTGTGGATCCAATCATGACACGTCACGAATACACGAACATTGTCTAATATATTATGTACAATGTCTAATTATCAATGTCTAATGTCAATGTCAATGTCAATGTCAATATCGTGTATAATGTCAATACGAAAATCAAGGTAACATCTCATGACTGCAGATCCAAGCTATACTAGTCCGTGTAGCACAGTGTCAAGAATTCAGATGTAACATTTCATGAGTGTTGAACTTATAGAAATTATCAAGAATTGGAAATTATCAGAGAATGTACTTGCCTTGAGTCCTTAGCTGGTAATTATGGATGTCCTGTTCCAGAATATCGCCTGGGTGAAACAACAGTCCTATAAACATGTCACAAACAAACCACATTTGCATCAGATGCTACGCTAACACACAGTCTATAAACACTGGCCTCAGGGTCATGTCAGGCAGGGCACTAGTCAACTAGGGTCACCTAGTAGATAGATACGTAAATAACATATGTACTTACAATATATCTATATATATCAAATTAAATACATATGCAATATATATATATATTAAAATATACTAAGGGTTTATACAAAATATATCTACACATACGAATTAACAAAATACATACATAGACTAATTACATATATATACTCATATATACCAATTAAAATATACAGTACTATATACAGGTAAATATACCAATTAAAATATATATATTGAAAATATGCTAAGTATATATATATATAAAATACATATATGGAACACGTATTTATATATATCAATCATATATATATAGAAAATATATTAAAATATATATACTAATTTTTCACATTAATTAAATATATAAATACTTTACATTAACTATATATACATATACATTGATTAAATATACACAATTACATATACATTACACATTATATTAAAATACACATATTACATATTACTAATACATTAATTATATTAACATACTAATACATTATGTATACATATATATATATATATATATATATATATATATATATAAAGAAGGAGGGAGAGGAAGAAGAAAGAACTTACAGTGAGTTGGGGGCTTGGCCGGCCGGACGGACGGGGAAGCCGCTGGCCTGCCGGAGTCGACTGATGGGGGTGGTGGAAAACACAGCAGGGAGGAGGATGGCCGGACTGGAGTTGATCCGAGGAAGGAAGAGTGGAGGTGGTGATAGATGACGATGGTGGTGGTAATAGTTGGTGATGGTGGTGGTGTTTGGAGAACCGGCAGAGAGAGGTTGCAGCCGCCGGACTGAACGCCGGAGGGAGTCGGGGCCGGAGTACACAGAGGATGGTTGGACTGGCTGTCGGGGAAGGGACAGCAGCGGGGAGTGGCCGACGGGGAGTTGCAGACGGATGCGGCTCGCCGTGGTCGGGGACAGCCAGCGGGAGGGAAGGAGATGGGAGGAGGAGTTCTTGAAGCGTCGGCGCCGGAGTAACCAGCAGGATACAGTGGAGGAGATGCAGCGGGGAGGGGCTCGGCTTGACTGATCCGCCGGAGAAGAAGAGGGCCGCCTGGAGGGAGGTCTGGAGAAGTCGGCTCCGTCGGCCGAGGGTGGGGATTTGGTGACAGTAAGGGAAGGGGTGATGAATAGTGTTCCCCCTCCCTTTCAAATTTTGAAATCAATGAAAGAGAAAAAGGAAGAAGAAGAAGAAGAAGAAGAAGAAGAAGAAGAAGAAGAAAAGAAGAAAAGTAAAAGAAGGAGGCTACGGTTTGGTGTTGACGATGGAGGAGAGAGAGAGGTGGGGGAAAACCTAGGTTGTCTAGGGATTAGGGTTTGAGGGTACAAGATATTAAATAGGGAGAGAGAGGGTGTGAATGAAGGGTTGTGATTGACCCCCTTTAAATGAGGGGTCCAGATTTGGCATGAAGAAATGTTCATGTGGGGAAAAATGCAATTTGGTCCACAAGTAAATAACCTTTCCATTTGGTCTTGGACAATGGGGTGATGACACCTACAATTGAATAATTGCAACTTAGCCCCTTAAATTCGAGAAATTGCACAAACACATAAAATGGCAAAAATTTCGCGGGCGATTCGGTGTCCGGTGTTTTGTAGTGTCAGGGGGCGTTGTATGTTTGGTGTGGGCTCAATTAGCAGGGCACTGGAATTAAATTGGGATTTCAGAATCAGATAAAATAGTATCCTCAATTTAAATAGAAATAAAATACAAGTTGTGTTCAACAATTAATTATGAGTACATGGAGCCAAAATCAGGTCAGGTCATCAATACCAATAATGAAGAAGACTCAGAACAGAATATTACCCTAATTTGGGCCGTACGAAAAATAGGTCAAGATTGCCTCCAATTTCGATTGGAACGCACAACGATATAAAATAGGAATTTATTAAATAACGTCCGCGACGATTTTTGTGCGTTAGAAATAATGCACAGAGAGCACGATTTATGAGTTGCGAAAATAGCAGAATGGAAGGCGGGCATGTCTAGGGCAAGATTGTGAAATTTGTTGGAAGACAAAAGTCTGGATAGTGCTCCAAATATCGAAGCAAAGGCAATGCGCAATAATTAATTAAAATACAGTAATTAGTTACAATCTCCAAATATTAAATTCTAGATAAAATAATAAAATCTCGAATTCTATAATTCGGACTGGTGGTCATCTACTGGACTTCTAGGTCTAGTCTGCTAGCTAAAAATAAATGAACACTGCATCTAATACTATATTTAATTACACATCACACATAATTATTCAAAATAATTAATTATCCTGCAATTACTTAATGGTAACTACACTAATATTAAATATTATAAAAAGTCGAAAATACTCCTATTTTCAGAATGTGGTAGTGACAGTTTCTTCTCGCCGGAGGGAATACCGCGAGGGGAGATGCAGATGATGGTGGTGAGGTGAAGAGGACCGAGGATTTCATGGAGGGGGAAGGATCTCGTCTGGATCGACGAGGGTAGTGGTTGACTGAGTGTAGATGGGTCAGAGAGGAGATCGGAAAGGGGAACTCGGCTGTGCCGGAGTTGATGCACGTAGAGGGGAGCTCGGGAAATTGGGAGTAGTGGTGGTGATAGGTGGTGAAGATGGAGGTAGTTGGTGGTAGTCCGGCCGGCGCAGCAGCGAAGGCGGCCCTAGTAGCAGCAGCCGGGCAGCAGCAGCAGAGCAGTAGCAGGCCGGCGGCAGCAGCCGAGCTGTAGCAGGCCGGCGGCAGGCCGGAGATGCTGTCGTTGGCCGCCGGAGGGAGGTCTGGAGTGGGAAGAGCGGGGGAGTCGAGCAAGGTGGTGGAGCTTCGGGCTCGGCCGGAGAGCAGTGGATGCTCGGCCGCCGGAGGGAATTGACAGTAGGGGGGTCAGTTTTGAACAGTACTCCAGGTTTTCCCCCCTCTTTGAGTTCAAAATTTTAATGAAGAAAGGAAGAAGAAGAAGAAAAAGAAGGAGAAAGGAAGAAGGAGAAGAAGAAGAAGAGAAAAAGAAGGAGAAGGGAAAAAGCTACGGTTTGGTGTTGAGGGAGATGGGGGCTTGTGAGTAGGTGGGGAAACCTAGGTTTTCTAGGGATTAGGGTTGATGTGACATGACATTATATAGGGAGAGAGGGTGTGAAATCAAGGGTTAGGATTGGCCCATTAAATGTGTGGTCCAGATTGGTCATGAGGGAAAAATAATTTATGTAGGAATGAAGGTGAGGTTTAATTAAAAATTAATAGGGCTCCCTCATTGGTTTAAACAAATGGGTGTTGGCACCAAAAATACAAATTTGCAATTTAGCCCCCTTAAATTTGGGTATTTGCACAGACGCATAAAATGACGAAAATTTGACGGGCGATTCGGTATCTGGTGTTTTGTAGGGTCAGGGGGCGCTGTATGATCGGTATAGGCTCAATTAGCAGGGCGCTGGAATTAAATTGGGATTTCAGAATTGGTTAAAATAGTATCCTCAATTTAATTAGAAATAAATGCAAGTTGTGTTCTAAATTAATTAGGAGTACATGGGGCCAAAATTAGGTTAGGTCATCAATACCAATAATGAAGAAGACTCAGAACAAAATATTACCCTAATTTGGGCCGCACAAAAAATAGATCAAGATTGTCTCCAATTTCGATTGGAACGCACAACGATACAAAATAGGAATTTATTAAATAACGTCCGCGACGATTTTTGTGCGGCTAGAAATAATGCACAGAGAGCATAATTATGAGTTGCAAAAATAGCAAAATGGAAGGCGGGCATGTCTAGGGCAAAATTGTGAAATTTGTTGGAAGACAAAAGTCAGGATAGCGCTCCAAACATCGAAGCAAAGGCAATGCGCAATAATTAATTAAAATACGGTAGTTAATTACAACCTCCAGTAAATAAATTCTAGATAAAATAATTAAATACAAAATTCTATAATTCCGACAGGTGTTCATCTATTGGCTTCTAGGTCAAGTCTGCTAGCTCAAAATAAATGAACACTATATATAATACTATATTTAATTACACATCACATAATTATTTAAATAAAATATACTGTCATGCAATTACTTAATTATAATTACCATAATATTAAATATTATAAAAAGTCAAAAATACCCCTGTTTTCAGAACGTGGTAGTGACAAGTCTACCCTCCTTAAAAGAATTTTGTCCTCGAAATTTAAAATCCTCAAAGTAGCGTTTATTCATACACATTATCATTTCCCCCAAAGTTTAAATCAACCACGAAATCAGGTAATAATCCACAATGTCTTTTCATAATTTTTTTTTTCAAAAGTTCTGAAATTATTGCATTCCTGAAAATCCTCGAAATAAAATCAAAGTCCCTTTTTATTAAAATTTTTCTTGAAAGTTTTAGTTAATAATCCAATACTCAGAATTTAATATCCACTCCTCAATTTTTATTTTAATCAATGCACATATATAAAAATGTAATCTCGTTCCACAAGTTTGAATTTAAACATTTATCCATCAAAATTTTATTTCTCGATTTCCTCTTTCCTCAAATACTCAACTTAAGGATTCTCCAAATGCAACATCCAAATATAACATTTTAAAATTTTCATAACTTGCAATCAAATAATTATAATGATAATCTCCTAAATTTCCTCAAAGTCTAATGATAACCTCAATCATATCATATCCTTTCTGGAATTAATAAACCATCCGTTATGCTATGTTAATTTCTTAACCCTTTATTTACATCGATGTTTATCCCCAAAATAATCATCTTGTCTCTCTTGTCAAGTCATAACTCCTTCATGAATCTTCGTCATGGTCAAACCCCAATAATCCTGGTCTAAAAATCTTTCCTATAATCATACAACATGCAACCCAAGGGGAATATGTACGGTCATAGTATCTTTTGTCATGGTATTGCAGTCTCTGTATCAGGGGTACTACTAACTACATTATAACAAGAAATCATGCATGCAAGCTACGGTACTAAGATATCAGTCAATCAATCAAGTAGAGAGGGACAGAGGGAAAGAAAGAATAGAACCTGCTAACACATTACCTGCAGTATCGGTCTCCTCGACCGTCATCGCAAATGCCCCGCCCTGCTGGGGTGGTTCCCTTCGCGGGTGCTGAGTAATATACGGTTCCACAGGTAGCCTAACTGGATCTCTATAATCTGAAGCTGCACACTGGCCGGGAAGATAAGGGGCTAGAAGACAATCCCTTACTCGATGTCCCACAGCGCCGCAGTGCAAACAAAGTCCTAGCCTCATTCTACAGCTCTCCCAAAGGTGACCTGGCTTCTTACAGAAATGACAAGTCTGCTGTGTCTCTCTCGGAGGCTGTTGCTGATTCTGCTGAACACGGACTGGTGCCTGGTACTGTTGTTGATACTGATACGCCCATAGATGTTGCTGGATAGGAACTGGTGCTAGGTACTGCGGTGGATGCTGAAATGTCCATGGTTGTTGCTGAATATGAAATGGTACTTGGTACTGCTGTTGGTGCTGAATACAGGGATGCTTGGCTGGTCCTGTGCTACCATTCGTATCTCCAAAAGTATTGTGACTCCTCTTAGGCCTGAGATCCAGATCCTCTTCTGCAATCTGAGCATCCATCAAGATAGCCTCAAAGGTAGCGGTACGACGACCAGAAGTGCGCGACCTAATCTCTCTCGTCAGTCCCTTTCTAAACTTCCTGGCTCGATCTCCTGGGTCCCGAATCATAGACGATGCAAAATGGCTCAATCTAAAGAATTCTGCAGCGTACTCGTCGACCGACATATTTCCTTGTACTAAGTCATGAAACTGACTTTCCAAGGTTCCCAATGCCACGTCGGGAAAGAACTTCTCCTTGAAGAGTTCCTTGAAGGTCTCCCAAGTAAGTCCTTGTGCAATAATTCTCGGCTCCGTGCGATACCACGTGAGTGCGATATCGAACATCTGACTGCCAGCGGCTTCTATCTGCAAGTTCTCCGAAATCTGGGTCAATCGCAGGCTCCTCTCTATATCCTCTAGCCAGTCGTCAGTGTAGAGTATCCCTTCGGTGCCTTTAAACTCTCGAGGCATCATCCTTTTGAAGTCCACTATAGTGCCTGATCTCTGTTGCTGCTGGCCAGGAAACTGCTGGTACTGTGCTACTCTTTCCAAAGCTTGGAGAGTCACTTGATGAGCATTCTCTATATTTTCTCTCATCAGCTTGGTTTGTGCCTGATGCGCTTCTGCTTGCACCCTCTGAGCCTCAGCTTGAACTCGCTGAGCATCTGCCATCACTCTCTGGGCATCTACCATGCCCTGGATCAAGGTAATCATCTGTGCCCCGTCAATGGGCAATTCTCCGGGAATCGGAGTCGGTGGAGGAGGAAGGTTGTTCGTCACAGCTGCGACAATCCTCTGAACAGGTGGGGGAGGAGGATCCCCGAAAAGTGCAGATACTCCTACGTGCATTGGAGATGTAGGAGGAACTACGGCGGTCTGTCCCTCAGGTGTAGAGGTGGCAGGCCCCTCTAAAGCTGATGTTCCCGCTCTCATAGACCGTGTCTGCGGCGACATCCTGAAGACAGATCCTAAAGAATCAATTAAGGCAAAAATACGATATCATCAAGGAAGGAAAGTATAGTTCTAAAGAGCAACATTCAAGGTAAAAGATTGGAAATAAATATTCCTAGTTGTGATTGCACAGGTCAAGATGCATCCATGGTCTGATACTTCTATCCCTCTAAGTACCACAGTTCTACCAGAAACATACTCACTGCTGGCTTCCTTACCTACTACAACCGTTGATACTAGTTATCCTTATCACTCAAGTGCATATCAAATACTACACATCATACTAAGTACTGCTCTCTCTCCAATACAATCCTAGATGAACACCTAAGCCAGTTGGCAGTGAAATCTCAATTATGCTCAGGCCAACATATCCTTACATATGCACCACATCTACTATATACTAATATCTCTCTCTCACTATAAGATCTTATCCTCAAATAAAATTCCTCAAAATAACTCCTCGAATAAATTTTATAGTAAAATGCATATACTTTCCTCAAGGTTAATTATTTAAATACTGAAATAAAAACCTAATTTACAAAAAATCCTTACAGCCTTGTCTAGATTCATTGAATCGAATCTAAATTCTCAAAAAGTTTTAATGACAATATCTCAACTTCTCAAAATTCAAAAATTCAATTTGTTTTCAATCTTCAAATTATAATTTAAATCCATATCTAGTAATCCAATAGCCCTAGTGTTAATCTTTCTTACTGTCCTTATCGACGTATCATCAAATAATACCATAAATCAGTCTGTAAATTTTATCTTGATACAAAATCAAACCCTACTATGAAACCAAAATCCTAATTTAATACCTAATTAACAATCAACAAGTGAGAATGGACGGAAGAAGGGAATGATTTTAAATTAGAAATTATAACAAGATTCTCAGGGGTCATCCCAGGAATCTCTCAAGGAATTGTGATTGAGTATTCGCTCTCGTCCTAGTATCCTATGTCCTAGATCCTATCGCAGGCACGCAATAGTGTAACGAAGATGCCATACTACTACGATATCGCACAACTCGTGAAGTCAGACCTGCATGGGCCACCACTAAAAATGTGTCACGACCCACACCCGGTACATGGGCACGAGAGCGTGGGTACGTCCAGCCTACGCCGCAGCATCGGCGGTAGAACGCTGTCAAGGTCTTGATACTATCTAGCCAATCTCACACAAGCATCCAACCTCCATAAGGAGGGACGGATGACACAAATAAAATGAACACATACTCAATCACAGGATTACAGCACGATAAGATATCGAACAAAAATTAAATACAACACAAGTCAAAAAGTAATAATCAACTTAACAAATTATCCAAGTCTCATCAAAATGCCGGAGACAAATCCGGTACCAAAAAGTCTGCTAAAAGAACAAACTAGAAGAATTAGTGATTCCGGCTAGACCTCCCGGAATCACAACTAACTGCCAATCCCAAGTTGCAGCTACTCACCATATGGTCCATAAAGTGTCGGACACCGATCCTCTAAGGCATAGTCTGGAAAAATATTTTCAGTCAAGAAGGAGCAAAGTACAAATCTCAAATAACAGTTCCATTTAATTGATAAGGACTATAAAGCAATAAACATGTGATGCTAGCTACTGAGAAGACAGTAAAATAAATGCAATGGCAATTAAAAAGAGACAGGCAATAGGCAATATGATACAGTCAGTGCATGTATGAAAATAAAAAGAACAAGGAACAGTATCATATACGGGTGATGTAGTATATGATTTAAAATAGGGAACTGTAATCTATTCTAAGTGTTTGAAATAGTAGTTTCAAAATGTGATCGGCTTAGGAACATGTACGATAGCTATAGGGCCTGGCTAATCATGAGTGAAGAGCATGATTAACACTTACATTGTTCTATACTGTATAAAGGGTATGATCACATTTCTTACTAACTACTTCCTCGCCCCCAACTAGTACTGTGGATCCAACCATGGCACGTCACGATACACGAGCAAGTCCAATCTATCATGTACGATATCTAATATACATGTCGTGTACAATGTCAATACGATAATCAATGTAACATCTCATGACTGCAGATCCAAGCTATACTAGTCCGTGTAACACAGTGTCAAGGATTCAGATGTAATATTTCATGATTATTGAACTTATAAAAATTATCAAGGAATTGGAAATTATCAGAGAATGTACTTGCCTTGGGTCCTTAGCTGGTAATCATTGATGTCCTGTCCCAGAATATCCCCTGGGTGAAGCAACAGTCCTAAAAACATATCACAATAATACTTGTATCAGGTGCTACCCTAACACACAGTCTATAAATACTAGCCTCAGGGCCATGCCAGGCAGGGCACTAGTCAACTAGGGTCATCTAGTAGGGATACATATATACATATTATACTATTACAAAATAGTACGTATACTATTATATTTTATATACCAAAAATACGTATATATATCATATATGTGCAAAAGTACATTTTTAGAATATACATATATATATTGTCAACATCATTCCTAAACATACTAATATTAATTCACCAAATTAATTTTATACCATATAAAAATTCCCAATATACATACATATACATATGGATTAATTAAATACATATTTATACAATTAATTATACATACTTAATTATACAATTTATTTAAATACATACTATACTCATACAATTAAATAAAAATAAATAATATGCATATTCATATTTGAATACATACATTACCAAAGTATTTATATACTATACATATATGCGTATTAAACATTAATTAAATAAATAATATACATATACATATATGAATTTATACTCATACGTATATACATATATTTCTACACATTAATTATATAAATACAAATACATATACATTAGATACTTACATACATACATACATTAACATATATTATACCAATTTAAATTAAAACATACACATACTAAAATACGTATTTATATATATACCAAGTAAATTAGATATATACATACACATATATTAAATACACACATTACATTATACTAAGGTATATATATATACTATACTTATACATGTATTAAACATTAATTAAATAAATACTATACAAATATGTATATAGTATTAATTAAATAAATACTATACATATACATGTATTAGTATATACATAAACGTATATACGTATGTATATATATACATATATATATATATGTATACAAGAAGAAGGAAGAGGGAGAGGAGAAGGGGAGCTCACAGAGGCTTGGCCGGAAATGAAGGAGCTTGGAGGGCTGGCTGACCGGACAGCAGGGTGGTCGGAGCAGCCAGCGAGGTCGCCTGGCCGGAGTAGGCAGCAAGGGCTGCGGGGCGCTGCTGTGGAGGCAGCAGGCGGGGCTGCACCGGAGTCGGGGAGTTGCAGCGGGAAGCTCGAAAAGTGCAGGGAGGAATGGGAGGTGGTGAGGTTTCTTCTCGCCAGAGGGAATGTCGCGAGGGGAGATGCAGATGATGGTGGTGAGGTGACGAGGACCGAGGATTTCAGGGAGGGGGAAGGATCTCGTCGGGATCGACGAGGGTGGTTGTTGACTGAGTGTAGATGGGTCGGAGAGGAGATCGGGAAGGGGAACTCGGCTGTGCCGGAGTTGATGCACGTAGAGGGGAGCTCGGGAAATTGGGAGTAGTGTTGGTGATAGGTGGTGAAGATGGAGGTGGTGGTGGTAGTCCGGCCGGCGCAGCGGCGAAGGCGGCCCGAGCAGCAGCAGCCGGGCGGCAGCAGCAGGCCGGCGGCAGCAGCCGAGCGGTAGCAGGCCGACGGCAGGCCGGAGATGCTGTCATTGGCCGCCGGAGGGAGGTCTGGAGTGGAAAGAGCGGGGGAGTCGAGCAAGGTGGTGGAGCTTCGGGCTCGGCCAGAGAGCAGTGGATGCTCGGCCGCCGGAGGGAATTGACAGTAGGGGGGTCGGTTTTCAACAGTACTCCAGGTTTTCCCCCCCCTCTTTGAGTTCAAAATTTTAATGAAGAAAGGAAGAAGAAGAAGAAAAAGAAGGAGAAAGGAAGAAGGAGAAGAAGAAGAAGAAAAAAAGAAGAAGAAGGGAAAAAGCTACGGTTTGGTGTTGAGGGAGATGGGGGCTTGTGAGTAGGTGGGGAAACCTAGGTTTTCTAGGGATTAGGGTTGATGTGACATGATATTATATAGGGAGAGAGGGTGTGAAATCAAGGGTTAGGATTGGGCCATTAAATGTGTGGTCCAGATTGGTCATGAGGAAAAAATAATTTATGTAGGAATGAGGGTGAGGTTTAATTAAAAATTAATAGGGCTCCCTCATTGGTTTAAACAAATGGGTATTGGCACCAAAAATGCAAATTTGTAATTTAGCCCCCTTAAATTTGGGTATTTGCACAGACGCATAAAATGACAAAAATTTGACGAGCGATTCGGTATCTGGTGTTTTGTAGGGTCAGGGGGCGCTGTATGATCGGTATGGGCTCAATTAGCAGGGCGTTGGAATTAAATTGGGATTTCAGAATTGGTTAAAATAGTATCCTTAATTTAATTAGAAATAAATGCAAGTTGTGTTCTAAATTAATTAAGAGTACATGGGGCCAAAATCAGGTCTGGTCATCAATACCAATAATGAAGAAGACTCAGAACAGAATATTACCCTAATTTGGGCCGCACGAAAAATAGGTCAAGATTGTCTCCAATTTCGATTGGAACGCACAACGATACAAAATAGAGATTTATTAAATAACGTTCGCGACGATTTTTGTGCGGCTAGAAATAATGCACAGAGAGCATAATTATGAGTTGCAAAAATAGCAGAATGGAAGGCGGGCATGTCTAGGGAAAAATTATAAAATTTGTTGGAAGACAAAAGTCAGGATAGCGCTCCAAATATGTAAGCAAAGGCAATGCGCAATAATTAATTAAAATACGATAGTTAATTACAACCTCCAGTAAATAAATTCTAGATAAAATAATTAAATACAGAATTCTATAATTCCGACAGGTGTTCATCTTCTGGCTTCTAGGTCAAGTCTGCTAGCTCAAAATAAATGAACACTATATATAATACTATATTTAATTACACATCACATAATTATTTAAATAAAATATACTGTCATGCAATTACTTAATTATAATTACCATAATATTAAATATTATAAAAAGTTAAAAATACCCCTGTTTTCAGAACGTGGTAGTGACACCCTCTTTGTTATAGGCCGGCCCCCTTTCCCCTCCCTCAAGTTACTATGAATTATCTAATATACCCCTTGGGGCCTCTCATAAAGAAATAATTAAGGAGGGAAGCTTCTAGTCTAATGGTTTAATTAATATAATCCATCTCCTTAACAATCGACCTTCGAATTGGGCTATTTTCTAATAATTAATTCATGATGGTCCATGAGTCTAACTAAACTAGTTAGGTCCACTAACACAAGCCCAAAATAAATAACTAACATCTAACAACAATAAATAATTATTTACCATGCATAATATTTAATTAAATATAAAATTACTAAAATATCCTTTCCTAGAAAATGTAGTCGTGACAAGTCTACCCTCCTTAAACTAATTTTGTCCTCGAAATTCAAAGACGAAAAATACCCCCAAAAAATAACAGAACAGAACTAAAGAATCATAACTAACTATGAAAGAACATAAAAATAAACAAAACATAACTAGGAAATAACATACCTCAGGGCACATACAAATATGGATAACGCTCTCACATTTCATCCTCTCTCTTCCAAGTAGACTCCCCCGGAGAGTGATCCCTCCATGAGACGCATACCAAAGGAATAGTCTGGTTCCTCAGCACCTTCTCTCTACGATCCAGAATCTCAACTAGCTGCTCTGGATAGCTAAGAGTAGGGCCCACCTTTATCTCTGAGTGATCCAATACATGACTAGGATCTGCCACATGTCGTCTCAACTGTGACACATAAAAAATATTATGCACTCTCTCCAATGCAGGTGGTAAGTCTAGTCTATAAGAAACTACACCGTCCCTCTCTAGAATAGTGAAAGGTCCGATGAATCGCGGACTAAGCTTTCCGCCTCCACCGAAGCGAATCATGCCTCGTGTCGAAGAAATACTCAGAAACACCAAACCACCCACCTAGAACAAAATACCACCTTAAGAACTTAATCTATAACAAATAATCAATAATAAGCATAAAATAAAAACTAAACTATACCTCGAACTCCAAAGGTCTCCGGTGGTTATCGGCCCAATGTCGTTGTTTGTCATGTGCCACACGAAGTCTGTCTCTGATCAACTGAACCATCTCTGCTGCATCTTCTACCATCTCTGGCCCAAGCAAAATTCTCTCTCCAATATCGTCCCAAGACAAGGGAGTACGACACCTCCGATCGTACAGAGCTTCAAAAGGTGACATCTCTATACTAGCCTGGTAATTGTTGTTGTAAGCAAACTCTACCAAATGGAGATGGTCCTCCCAAGAACCCCCAAAATCTAGTACACAAGTTTGTAACATATCCTCGAGAATCTGAATAGTCCTCTCCGACTGCCCATCTGTCTGGGGATGATATGTAGTACTGAACTTGAGATGAGTGCCCAAACTCTTCTACAAACTCCTCCAGAAATGAGAAGTGAAACGACTATCTCGATCCGAGACTATGATGACGGAAACTCCATGTATCCTAATGATCTGCCTGACATACATCTCTGCCAGCTTCTCAATAGACAAACCTACCTTGAAAGGCAAAAAGTGGGCCGACTTGGTCAACCTATCAACGATGACCCAAATCGCGTCTTTCCCTCCTGGAGATCGTGGAAGTCCGAACACAAAATCTATAGTAATGTGCTCCCACTTCCACTCTAGAATGGGTAATGGCTTAAGTAAACCTCCTGGCCTCTACCTCTCAGCTTTCACCTGCTGGCACACTAAGCATCTGGATACAAACTGTGCAACTTTTCTCTTCATGTCATACCACCACACACTCTTCCGCATATCCCGATACATCTTGTTAGCACCTGGATGCATGGAATACTGAGAGCGATGTGCTTCCTGCAATACCTCCTCATGCAGTTCCCCATTAGGCACACTTAATCTAACTCCATGTCTCAAAGATCCATCATCAGCAATAGTGAAATCATCCTCCAATCCTACTCTCACCTGAGCTCTGATACTCCTTAGAGATGCATCCTCATATTGTGTTATCTTGATCCTGTCCATCAAATCTGAATGTATCTGAAATCCCCACATCTGCATAGCATAACCAGGAACTATCACCTCAATGTCCAGTCTTTCCAAGTCCTCCAACAAATATCGATCCTGGGTCAAGAACATAGCTACTGGATACCTACTCAAAGCATCGACAACTATATTAGCTTTTCCAAGATGATATTGCAATGATATATCAAAATCCTTTATCAGTTCCAACTATCGACGCTGCCTCATGTTCAACTCCTTTTGCGTGAAAATGCACTTCAAGCTATTGTGGTATGTGAAGATCTCCACACGCTCTCCGTACAAATAATATTTCTACAACTTCAGAGCGAAGATGACTGCTGCCAACTCCAAATCATGGGTAGGATAGTTCTTTTTATGAGGACACAATTGCCTGGATGCATAGGCAATCACTTTCCTATTCTGCTGAAGAACACAACCCAAATATTTTCTCGATACATCACTATAAATAGTGAAACCTCCAGACCCTAATGGCAACGTCAAAATAGGAGCAGACGTCAACCTCCTCTTCAATTCCTCAAAAGCAACCTGACAATCCTCTGTCCAAACAAACTCCACATCCTTCCTTGTGAGTCTGGTCATTGGCTCGACAATTCTTGAAAAATCTTGTACAAACTTCCTGTAGTAGCCTGCCAATCCCAAGAAACTCCTGATCTCTGCTACCGAACTCGGGGTCTTCCAAGATTCTACTGCTGCGATCTTCTTCGGATCTACTGATATACCATCACCAGTCACAACATGCCCTAAGAACTCTACCTTGTCCAAAAAAAACTCACATTTGGATAACTTTCCATACAGCTTCTCCTTCCTCAGCACATCCAACACAATCCTCAAATGCTCCTCATGCTCCTCCGGTGTCTTCGAGTATATGAGTATGTCATCGATGAACACCACCACGAACTTGTCAAGATACTGATGGAATACCTTGTTCATCAAGTTCATAAATACCGCCGGTACATTAGTCAAACCAAACAATATCACCATAAACTCGTACTTACCATACCGAGTTCTAAAAGCAGTCTTCGGTATGTCCACCGGCTTCAACTTCACCTGATGGTAGCCTGATCTCAAGTCTATCTTAGAAAATACCTTCTTACCACTCAACTGATCGAACAGATCATCAATTCGGGGCAAATGGTACTTATTCTTGATAGTGAAATTATTCAAAGCCCTGTAATCAATGCACATGCGCACCGATCCATTCTTCTTCGGTACAAACAATATCGGGGCTCCCCACGGTGAAGAACTTGATCTGATAAACTCCTTATCTTGCAATTCGTCCAACTGCTTCTTCAGCTCGATCAGCTCGCTGTTGTTTACTCTATAGACATGTTGCAAAATTAGCTCTGCACCTGGCACCAAGTTTATAAAAAATTCAACATCTCGATCTGGTGGCAACCATGGTAATTCCTCAGGAAACACATCTAAGAACTCTGCTGTCAACGAATGCGGCAACTCCTTGTCTTCCACCATACCTCTACATATAATACCTTCTCCCTGCTCTGCAGTTCCTCTAGCAAACTCGAACTCTGGCTCTCCTGGTGGACCAAATATAACTCTATCTCCTCTAAAATCTATGCTAGCGTGGTGCCTACTTAACCAATCCATCCCGAGTATAATGTCGTAGCTCGGAAGTGGCATTACAAGTAGACACACACTCAACTCCTGGCCTCCTAGAGTAAATCTTCGATCCTTGCAAATATCATTAACCAGGATAATGCCTCCCCCAGTCATGATCTTGCAAGTCCTAAGCAAAGACTCAGCTACAAAACCATACTTCAGAGCAAAAGAAATAGATACCAAACTATGGAAAGTACCACTATCAAACAAAGCTAAAGCTGGAATGGAATCAAGAAGAATAGAACCTGCGATGACATCTCTGGTGGGTTCATCCTCCTCGATGGTCATAGCAAATGCTCATTCTTGACGTGCACCTCTCTGCTGCTAAGTTGGACATAACATTGCTGTTGTGTTGGAAGCGGTCCCCTTGGCTGTACTGCATGTGGTCTCGTCTGTGCCCTCGGAGCTGAAGTTGCTCCCTGAACTGCATGACGAGGATTGGAAGGACACTACCTCAGCTGATGCCCTTCAGTACCATAATACAAACAAACTCCCAACCTCCTTCTACAAACTTCCCAGATGTGGCCGGGCTTCTTGCAATAGTGGCAGAAAGTTTGTTGTAACTGTCTCTACTGCTGTGGTGCTTGGTGAAATGGTGCTCTAGCTGGAGTCTGGTGATGTTGCTACTGTTGGAAAGGCCTGGACTAGAAATAAGGACATTATGCAGATACTGTACTGTTGTTTGCCCCCAGAAAAGAATCATAGTCTCTCTTGGGCTTCAAACCCAACTTCCGCTCAACCTTGCGTGCCTCCGCAAGTATCTCCGAGTATGTCTCATAAAAAATGGAATGAGGATCTTCACTTCCTAGTTTAGACCCTCACAAAAATGAATAGCCCAAACCTCCGGCTCTCTCACCAAATTCTCTGCAAATTGGCTCAACCTGTCGAACTCCGCAACGTACTCCTCCACAGACATGCTCCCCTGAATGAGACTCTTGAACTGCCTCCCCAAGTCTAGCCTGTCTGTCCGGGCGAAGAACTTCTTTTTGAAAAGGTCCTTAAATACCTTCCAAGATTGTCCTGTGTTATTTTTAGAATAGGCTCATTCCTGAACCAAGTACGAGCGACGTCGAATAGTTGAATTCCTACCGCCTCAACCTTCAGATCCTCAGAAAGACGGGACACCCTCATAAGACGCTCAATGTCCTCGACCCAATCATCATCATAGATGATGCCCTCCGTCCCCTTGAAGATCTTAGGCTCCAGTTTTTTGAAGTCCCGAATGTTGCCTGGCTGAAGCTGAGCAACCTGAGGAACATCCTGCTGCTGGACCGGAACTCCTCTCTCGACTACGGCACGAGCAAGATGATAAGCACTCTCGATGCCCTGCCGTAGAACGTTGGTCTGCCTCTGATGTGCCTCTGATTGAGCCCTCTCTGCCTCAAGCATCTCACAAAAGAGTGTAACATCTGTGTCGCCTCTACTGGCACAAGAGGTGGAGGTGGAAGCCCCTCAGATACAGCTGGCACAGTCCTCTGAGTAGGTGGTGGACCTCCGAAAGCAGCTGACACTCAAATCACCGTAGAAGTGACTGGTGTAGGCCCTCGGGATGTCGCAGACCTCTCAGAAACTGCTCTCCCCTGATGCGATCTAGTCTTAGGCGGCATCCTAAGACAAAGCGAAGAAAGAATCAATATGGCACATAATGCAAGAAACTCAAGGAAAGGACAGTTTAAGAGATCAAGTATCAATATCAATGGAGAATAGTTGAATCAAAAGAATTTTTCTAGGTGTGATTAAGTATCTCAGCCTATATCCTATATCCTATCACTGGCTCATAGTAGTACAACTAAATCGTCACACTACCATGATATCGCATAACTTGCGAAGCTAGACCTGCATGGGCCACCACTAAAAATATATTACGACCCGCACCCGGTGTAAGAGTACAAGTCGAAAATAATTCCCAGCCTACGGCGCAGAATCGGCGGTAGAACGCTGTCTGGGTAATCTATCTAATAATATAATGAACAACTAATAATGATAATATACTCAATCACAGATCTAAGATAGAAATGAGCACGAATCAGATAAAAGAATAGAAAAGTAACATACGACTCATGAGTCTAAAATAATACATCAATGAGTCTGAAAGAATACTAACAAATAAGCTAGAGACAAATCCAGTACAAGAATAATAAGAAGCTACTAAACTCGGGTCATCTGTCTCTGTTGGGATAACTCACTCCTGAACCAGGGTCTCAGACTCTAGACCCACAATATCCTGAGGTCCTTAATGTGTAGGGTACCAGTCCTCAGTGTCATCTGGAAAAAATATATCCAGTCAGGAAAGGAATAGAGTACATCTCTAACATCAGTTCTAATCAATGATAAAAACTATGTAACAG